>RJWJ010018386.1:0-31672 GCA_004363605.1 Indri indri | reverse complement strand
TGTGAGAGTTCTCACCAGGGCTTCTTAAACTGGGGCATGCAAATTCCAGGGTGTAGTCAGTGTGACAGGCAGAGGAAGGGGATAATAGGAACTGCAAGACAAAGGTGGCACAGCTTCCTGGTACATCTGTTTTACTTGATGCCAATTATATATATGCAATATCATCTTTATATTCAAATAAATACAACAAATACAATGTAATATTTACAGATTTTTTTAGATAAAATATATAATTTTTAAAAATCCAGGTGGCCCTAAGACAGTTGCTGTTAGGAGCCCAGGTCCCACACAAAGGTATGTGTTTCATTCATCTCAGCAGTTAGGGATATTTCAGGAAGAAGCCCTGCATTAAGTTAATAGGTTCAGAATTGGGCTTGGAAGGTAGAGATACGGTTCCTAGTCTCTGCTCCAGGAATGTCTGACCGTCTTAAAGTCAGAGGAAATGGCACCTGTCCCCTCTCCCCTACCACCATCCCCAGCTGCAAAGCTGAAAATCAGTCAAAGTGATTTTTATTAAACAACTTCAGAGTTCTTGGCATTTCAAAGGACACAATGGGGTAAAGATGTATAACAGAGTGCACAGTCTGTGTCCTTTAAGAGCCTGCAACCCGGTACTGACAACAGAGACAAATCAATGACTAATCTGAAATGGTTATCTGATGAAGGAAGCCCAGGGGGTTGCACTTTGAAGAACAAAATGCAATCACAAATCTTCTGTGGAATAAAGTTATCATAGAAATATACAGAGCTATTTTTATTATTGACAGTGAGCATGTAGCTATCCACAATCTGAAAACGAACAAGTTTTCTGATAAGACTATTTTAAAAATATAAACATGGATGAGAGCTAGAAAATAATTCTAAAATGCTGATTGACAATGGAGGTAAACTGATAAACTGAGGGCTTATAAGAAGTTAAAAGCTATGCTTATAAAACTAAAACTCTAAATGCATTACTCCAAGGAGAGTGATAAAAATATTTTTAATCCTGTTTAGAAAGTATTTGTTTTTAATTTTATTACCATGCAGTCCTGTCAGTTTTTACTTTAAAGAGCTTTTGATAAGAATCACATTATCATATTTTTACATAAGGTATTTGCAGGGATATTTTGCTGAGTACCCTATAACAAAATAATCAATTCAGTACTTTGAAGACATTAAGATTGTGGGTGATTTTGACATGTTATTTGATTCCTGCGGGTTATCTAGTCACTTGATTTGTTTCCCTTTCTTTTGGATATCTGTTTGCCATATCCAAACACTCTAACACTTCCACCAAAGGAAATAAAAAAGAGCTAAAGTCAATTTAGCTGCTTCAAGGTTCTGCCTCTTGTGAAATGCCTAGTGACCAAAGGCATAGAATAAAATAATACCACCACATTTTGTATTATCCATGATAGTTTTCTCCTCAAATATGAACAAGCTTGAGATATTCCAATATATGATTTGCTACCAGGTAAGTTAATACTATGAGATCTGTGGCATAGGCACACCAATGTACTTCTAGTCATGAGAATGGAAGAATAGGGACCACATGTACTCACCATCAAACTGGCACTGACTGATCAACACTAAGGTGCTCACATAGTAGTAATATTCTTTGGGGGTAGGGGGATTGGGGATGGGTAAACTAACAACTAATGGACATGGTGAGCATCGTAGAGGGGGAAAGGGCACGTCTCAAATCATGGTTTGGATGTGGCAAAGTCATAACACATAACCAAAATGTTTGTACTCCCATAATATCCTGAAATAAAAAAGTGAAATAAAATAAAATACCAATTAAGAATAAAGAAAAAAAAAAGGTGGGGCCTTTAAGGAGTGATGGGGTCATAAGGTACTGCTCTCATGAACGGATTAATTTATTCATGGATTAATGGATTAATGGGTTATAATGGGAATGGATTAGTTATCAGGAGAGCAGGTCTGTTATAAAAGCCAGTGGCATGCCCTTTTCTCACCATATGATACTCTTTGTCATGTTATAATGTGGTAAGAAGGCCTTTACCACATGTGGCCTCTTGACCTTGGACTTCCCTGCCTCCAGAACGATATGAAATAAATTTATTTTCTTTATAAATTAAAAAAAAAAAAAGAAATTCCAGTGCTGTCTTGAAACAACAAATATTATAAAATGTAAGGAAAGAACTGTCAGGGCTAGGGGAAAAGAAGCTTGAATGAGATAAAATCAAGAAGAACCTGATAAAGAGTAGGTAAGAAGCCTGGAGGGTGACTCATTCCTGAAATCCTAGCACTTTGAGAGGTAAAGTCTGGAGGATTGCTTGAGGCCAGGAGTTCAGGACCAGCCTGAGCAAGAGTGAGACTCCCATCTCTACAAAAAATAGAAAAATTGGCCAGGCGTGGTGGTGAGAGCCTGTAGTCCCAGCTACTCAGGAGGCTGAGGCAGGAGGATTGCTTAAGCCTAGGAGTTTGAGGTTGCAGTGAGCTATGAAGATGCCACTGCACTGTATCCTGGGTGACAGAGTAAGACCCCATCTCAAAAAAAAAAAACAAAAAAACCCCAAAAAAAACAAAAAAATACTAGTTAAGAATAAGAGAAAAATATATATATGCATATATGTATATATAGAGAGAATATGTTATATGCGTATATATAGAAATTATATACATATATATTCAAGGTATATATATTCTCTCTATATATTGATTCCAAAGCTCCCCAAATAGCACAAGTCCATATAAAATTCTTTGAGAGGGCATTAACAACATATTCTACATATAAAGAGAAATTTTATATTCTCTGTATCCATATGTCTCTATCTCTCTCCCTTTATCCATATATATACACACACACACATACATATCTCTCTTCTAAGAAAGAGAGAAGAAGAAGAATGAGGAGGAGGAGAAGGAAAAGGCAGCAAAAAGATAGGGGAGGGGAGGAAAAGGACAGAATAAATCTATCCCCATTTATACATATCAATGAGGTACACATATGCTATGCAATCTGAAGGCATATATAATCATAATCTACGGGCATATATTTTTCCAATGAGTGGAATAATTAATAGGCCCAATGTTGTTGTTCTAAATAATTTAGAGGTCTAAGTTTCTGTTACAGGCTGCATGCTGAATTATGCGCCCCCCAAAATTCATGTGTAAAGTCCTAACCCCCAGTACCTCAGAACGTGACTGCATTTGGAAATAAGGTATTTACCAAGGTTAAAATGAGGTCATCAGGGTGATCGCTAATCCAATAAGAGAATAAATTTGGACACAGACATGTACAGAAGGAAGATGATGTGAAGATACAGAGAGAATACAGCCATCCACAAGCCAAGGAGAGAGGCTTAAAACAGATTCTTCTCTCACAGTCCTCAGAAGGAACCAACCCTGCCAAAACCTTGATCTTAGACTTCTCATTCCAGAACTGTGAGAAAATAAATTTCTGTTGTTTAAGCCACCCAGTCCGTGGTAATTTGCTACGGCAGCTCTAGCAAACTAATGCATCATCTAAACTACACCCTTGCTAACTGGATGGTCACATACTTCTATAAAGCGAGCCCAAGGATGCTGCAAAACTAGCACCAGTACTCTTAAAATAGTTTGTTTCCCCTCCAGCACATGAGCCAAAGAAAACTCAGTTTTGTGTTTTTTATCTATTAATAACAACTTACATAAAACATCCAACATATGATAGAAATACATGTTATGAAATATCGTAGAGCATGCCTGACATTGTTTTGGCCTGGATAATTATTGAAGTGGAATCAGTAATTTATCTAAGGCATAAAAAATTCTAAATAATGTACCCACAGACCACCTCTTTGTGAGCAACACAGCTTTGTAGTCAAAGTGCCGGGATGAATTAATTGCAAAATATACCTCTAAGTAATGAAAAAAGTCGGCCTGCTAAGTGGAATAATTATATGTAAACCAATTACATTTTGGAAGATATCTGCCAAAAATAATAACTTTTGTTTCATGGTAGTTGATATTAAATAATTATTTCTGATAGTAGTATTTAATCAAACATTATTAATTATTACAGAAACTCCTAGACAAAAAGAAAAAAATAAGCATATCAACAGAGTATAGAAGAATACATATCTTTCATTTATTTATGGTAGTTGAAAATACTTTTATCTTAATATGGTTCATTTTGAGCTGAAATTGCCATCTAAATTTGCCTAAACCAAACATATTTTCATAAAACTTCCATAAGAAATACCCATCATTATAAAGCAGTATAACGCAGTATAATAGGATGAAGAAGCATTTGTCTGTGGAATAGGGTGCATATGTAATGCCTTACACATATTAGACATTAAATATCCATTGAAAAGATATCCAATGTTATACACTTACATAAATGTTTAAGAGCTTAAGTATCTATTATTTCTTTTTTAACTGTACTTTTCAAAAAATAAGGGAAGACGGGCATGGTGGCATATTCCTATAGTCTCATGTACTTGGGAGGCTGAAGCAGGAGGATCCCTTCAGCCCACAGTCTACAGTGTGCTATGATCATGCCATGAATAGCCACTGCACTCCAGCCTGGGCAACATAGTGAGACCCCATCTCTAAAGAACAACAACAACACCAACAACAAAATGTAAGGGGTAGTAACTATAGGTATATTTAAGTTACAGTTATGCACGGCTTAGTAACAGGAATATGTTCTGAGAAATGTATCATTAGGTGATTTCATTATTGTATAAACATCATAGAGTGTCCTTACACAAACCTAGATGGCATAACCTATTACACACCTACACTATATGGTATGGACTACTGCTCCTAGGCTACAAACTTGTATAGCATGTTACTACACTGAATACTGTAGGTGTATGTAACACAATGGCAAATATTGGTATATCTAAATATAGAAAAGATACAGTAAAATATAACAGATAAAAAATTGTACACTTACAGGGCACTTACCATGAATGAATCTTGCACAACTGGAAGTTGCTCTGGGTGAGTCAGTGAGTGAAGGGTGAATGAATGTGAAGGATATTTCTGTACACCACTGCAGACTTTATGAATACTGCATACTTAGGCTGCACTAGTGTAGATTTTATTCAATACTGTATACTTAGGCTATACTAAATTTATAAAACGTATTTTTTTCAATAATAAATTAACCTCAGCTTAACTAACATACACAAATAGACACATTAGCCCAGGCCTATGTAAGGTCAATATCACTGTCTTCTACCTCCACATGTTGACCCCCTGGAAGGTCTTCAGGGGCAGTAACATTCATGAAGCTGTCATCTCCTATGATAACAATGCTTGTTTGTGGAATACCTCCTGAAGGACCTGCCTGAGGCTGTTTTATAGTAAGCTTTTTTTTTTTTTTAAGTAGAAGGCATACACTCTAAAATAGCAATAAAAAAATATACTATACTAAATACATAAACGGTTAACATGGTCATCTATTATCATTACCAAGTATCATGCATAAATTGTATGTGCTATACTTTTATACAAGTGGCAGCACAGTAGGTTTGTTTACATGTGCATCACCACAGGCACATGAATAACATGTTGTACGATAATGTTACGACAGCTACGGTGTGACCAGGCGATAGGAATTTTTTAGCTCCATTATAACCTTATGGGACCGCAGTTGTATATGGTCCATCATTGACCAAACGTCATGTGGTGCATGACTATACCTAGCTAGAAGATCCACACAGATAGACTCATGAAAATATGATTCGAGAAAACAAGCAATTTTATAAAGTTAGTAAGGAAGCTCAAGAAGTGTCAACTAACTTAAATAGTACTTATATATTATCTATTTACCATGAAGCAATTATCACATAATAAAAAGGTCAATCTATTTCCCAGAGTACTTTTTTAAAGTTATATATCATACCACCTCCTTGAGTATAATGCCATGAAAAAATTTTTGATAAATTGAGTCAATACAAATGCTTACCCCAAAATTCTTGGCAGCTTTACAAGCATTTGGTCACTGTAGAAAAGTCAATTGCTCTTTGAAGCTTTTTATTATGCTATAACAAAGTGAAATTGGTGAAATTTGAACATATTGATAATTCTAGGAAGAGAGAGCCCTAGATTCTGCCCTATGTTATTTGAGGTTACATCCTAGTATGCTGTACGGAAATTTCATTGTCTATATTTTTTTCTGTTACTTTAACATAACATGGTCCATTTTAACAGAAGCTGCTGCTACTGTATTCTAACAAGCAAAAAGAAAAATATAGTCTAGGACATTTCCAATGCATACAGAACCTGCACATACATACCCAGGACATTTTCTATATGTTACTGCATGCTGCCTATTTTATTTCCTATCTGCTTCAGGTTTACAACATAGGTTTCACCAGGTTTTTCTTTTTCAATTCATTTCTACACAAAAATATGTATTTACTAATCACTTAGCTTTTCAAAATTACTGGGATCCCATTAGGTAAAAAGTGCAATTGAGACAAAACAAAGTTGATTACATAATTAGACAATATAGATGAGAAGAGGTTTACGGAAAGCTGTGGTTCTGTAAATTACACTTTTAAATGTGACGTTAAAAAGGTTATTTCATACTACATAAGCTGAAATTTTCAAAGTTTAAATAGATTACATAAACATAGATAAGTATACACACACGCATACACATTCCATCACCCCCAAAATACACATACACACACACCAATTTCTTTTCCTTTTTTTTTTTTTTTTTGATAAATACAATTTTGTAAAGTTGATTGTAAAAGCTTTCTCTAAAACAAATCTTATTTTGCCATCATCTTCCATTAAACAATCAGAGATGCTCCCTCTAGGGGAAAATAACCCACCATGTCAAAATGTGCAATGATAAGGGTATTAAAAGTAGTAGCCAGGTTCCTGAAAAGATAGACATTTCAGCATGCTCTATTTATTATGCCTGGAAAATAAAGGTAGTTTCTCGTCTGACTTTCCTTTTGCAGCATTTTATCACTTCTGTGATGTATTATTTATTGAATGTGATATCTAGTTCATACAGTTTCGTAAACGGGAATATTCTAGATTTTTTTAAATTGTACTTTCAAGTCCATTGGAGAGTGGACTCCCAAGTTTTTTCTGCTTTTTCTCTTTTCTTCATTTGACCATTTGCATCAGGGCATATTGCGTTAGTAGAACTGAATAGCCATATAACACAATGTGAGGAAGTGTTTCATCAGATATAGGGAGGTCTTACTTAATAATTTTTTCAACTTTAATTTTCATATTGTAGAGAAGGAATTTATATTCTACTTTCTTATTTCATAATCGACTCTTCACAGTAATTTTTTTCATGGCAAATGATATTTATATGAGGGAATTTTAATTTTGTGTGTATATTTTTTAATACTTAAGAGATTTAAAATACAAAATTATTCATTTGTTACTGATAAATTTCCACAATTCTGAAGACACTGCAAATTTAAGTAAATCATATTTATTTTTAAGAATAATGCACCAATATAAAAATTCAAAAACCACATACCTTTAGTGAACAAAATACAACATTCAGTGCCTTCAAGGAGATCACATATTAATTTGGGCCTTGTACTAGTAATAGATTCTACTGCTGCCACTGCATATTTTATGTATATACATATACAACATACATATAAAACAATGAAAATAAAAGCGATAAGAAAATGATAATTTTTTTAACTTTAAGGCTATAGAGAAATATAATTCACTTTTTGAATTTTTTTAAAATAGAAAGTATCTTTATGTAGATTGAATATCACTAATTACCTATACCCCTACTAAAAAGGAAACAAAAAATAAGACCAATATAAAAAAGAAACATGTGAAAGACCATAAGGGAAATAAAGAAATATATTAATCATTCAAGCCTGTTCTGTTCATTTCTATTTCTAGTGTTTGAAAAATTTATGTAAACTTGTAAACCACAAATTCATGGAAGAAAGACTTGGTGAAGCTGTTAGCACGGCCACATGTCAAACAAGCAAATTACAAAAGAAAAATATGCACAAGGAAAAAGCAAAACAGAAAAAGATCAGTTTAACAGAAATTAAATTTTGCATCCAGTGAATGTCATATCTGATAAAATGGGTTAGCTATTATCCTTATGCTTCAACTTGGACACAGTTGAGTGCATTGTATGGGCATGAACCAGAACCCATTACTAACAAATGTAAGTCCTATCCAATGGAGTTATCAGTGTTTTTTTTTCACTTCACTGTGCAAGTTCTGTACACATTTTTGTTAACTAGAAGTGGAAGTTGAAAATATCAAAGGCTAACTATTATAGTATTCATGAAGGAAAAAAAAAGCTGGGCAGTAAAAATGCTGATGTAAGAGATAGACTCTTATTTAATTAAAGTAGCACTTCATTAAGTGCTAGTATGTGAGCTAATAAAATTTCAAATCCTCTAAAGCAGTGGTCTCCAACCTTTTTGGCACCAGGGTCTGGTTTCATAGAAGACAATTTTTCCATGATGGGGGGTAGGGGAATGGTTTGAATGATTCAAGCACATTACATTTAATGTGCACTTTATTTTCATTATTATTACATTGTCACTTGCCACTCATTCATAGGGTTTTGATATGAGTCTGCAAGCAATTGAACAATTGATTTATTATGGTCTCTGTGCAGTCAAATCTCTCTGCTAATGATAATCTGTATTTGTGGCCACTCCCTAGCACTAGCATCACCACCCCAGCCCCACCTCAGATCATCAGACATTAAATTCTCATAAGGAACATGCAACCTAGATCCCTCACGTGTGTACTTTACAGTAGGGTTCATGCTCCTATGAGAATCCAAAGCCACTGCTGATCTGACAGAAGGCTGAGCTTATGAGGTGATGTGAGCAATGGGGAGTGGCTGTAAATACAGATGAAGCTTCCTTCCTTTGCCTGCAGCTCACCTATTGTTGTGCGGCCCAGTTCTGTGGCTAGGGGGTTGGGGACCACAGCTCTATAGGCTGAAACTCTAAAATACACGAACACATTCTTAACAAATGCTTACATCCATACTCTGGATTTAGAATACCCAAGCTCAATTTCAAGTTTTTTTTCATTTATTATCTTCTAACTGTGTCAATTCACCTAAGCACTTTTGTGTCTGTTCCCCTAATCTATAAATGGGAACAATGATGTTTATCCTGCTTTGTTTACCAGATGAATATAAGGACCTAATAATCTTATCTGATCATATTGTGCCTGAGAAAATGCACTATAAAGTATAATAAAGAATGAAAAGAAAATGTAAATTAGCTACAGTCAAATCAATGGAAAGATATTTGGATATACATGGCTTGAAAAAAATTAACATCATTCTGAAAGTTCTGTCAACGTACAACCTGAGAAAGTGAAGTACAATGGAAAGAACAGGGTTTTGGAATCAGAAAATCCTAGCTGTGAATCCCATTTCAGGTAATTATCAGCTGTACAACTGGACAAATTTCTATTTTGCTCTCTGTAAAATGGGGATAATAGTATTTTTCATATACAATTTGCAAGATCGTTAAATGTGTGGCACACTTCCCAGATTCCTCTTCAAGAAAGACTTGTTTCCCCAGCCTTCTGGATGTGCTGTTACCAAAAAGCCTTCAGCTGTCACTCATTTCAGGGATTAGATTCAGGGCAGAAAACCACCCAGGCTAAGGTGATGCCCTGGGTGTTCGCATCCATTGACTGACTCACACAGAAATAAAAAGGCTTGTGTCTGTTGGCCCAACTCTCAAGGGCCATTCAAACTCTGGATCTCCCTGAGTTGTTAGCTAAGGCTGTCATTGGGTTTGTGGAGCAGTTTGACTTTTCCCTTAGCCTACTCTTACTTCCCTAGCCTACTCCTTCTGTAAGTATTGATCCTAAGGGCACTCCTTAGTAAACATCCTGTATGCTAAATTCCATGTTATAATCGGCTTCGTGAGGGGTCCAAACCTGTGACAAAGAATTAATGATAACACATAAAAAGGGTCTAATAACTGATTCATCATCCAATAAGAAAGTGAAGGCATCTATGATTATCCACAATCATTTTAAACTAAAAACTTCCACAACAGTTATTAATAATTATAGTAGCTGCTACAGAGGCAGACAAGATACTAGCACATAGTCAAATTCAGGCCCAATATAGATTAATAGAGAACTATGGAAGCCTCATGGATAATTTAGGCTAAAATATACTTTCACATAAAATACCTACATAACTAAGACAGAATTTTTTCTTGTAAAGTTATGAATTATCTCATATTTTCATTTGTTTTCAAATTGTGAATGTAATCTAAGATGGAAAATTTTGCCATCTGGCTAATTTTTTCTATTTTTAGTAGAGACAGGCAGGGTCTCGCTCTTGCTCAGGCTGGTCTTGAACTCCTGACCTCAAATAATCCTCCCACCTCAGCCTCCCAGAGTGCTAGGATTACAGGCGTGAGCCACCATGTTTGGCAAAGATGGCAAATTTTGATGAAATAGTTCATTGGGTTCTACAATGGTCTTCGCCAAGCAATGGTCTCTATTTTACAGAGAGTTGATTATGCTTTTATAACAAAATGTCTAAGGAAAATTAGTGAGTAAAGATTTTTTTTAAAAAATGGCACAATGGAGATTTCACAAAATAGATTCGAGCTAATCCACATTAATTTCTAAAATGTTAACATGACATCTTACTACTGAAACAAGAAAAGACTTGATAGGTATCAGCAGTTAATAAGATAGCATTTAATAGTGCTAAAGGTTTATATTTTTACGCCAAGCTGTTCCAGGAAATACTGTACATCAATCAACAAGTCATATTTAGACATGCTACACTCAAACAAGCAAAAACAGCTAATCACCATAATTTTACAGCAACCTATTCTCTGAGATATATCTTTTTTCTTACTACTATCCAAAAAAGTAAAAGGAGAGAGAGAAAGGATATATTAATAAATCTATGAAATTCATGACATTCCTTAAATTTCATTTTGGCCAATCCTATATTCATTAATGGGTAGGAAACAGTCACTTAGACTTTTACCTTTTCTAAATTTTCCCATTTGACAGCAAAATGATACCTAAACTATTAATAATTAGTAGTTGAAGAAGCTAACATTTATTAAGTCCTAATATGTGCCACTTGTTTTGCTATATAATTATTTAGATTATCTCACTTCAACATTAACAAATATACTACGATGCAAGAACTCTGCTTATTCTCGTTTTACAAGAAGAAAAACTGAAAAAAAAAATAGAAATAAATAACTACTTGCCCAAATGGCACAACCAGAATTTGAACCTCTCTTTTCTATAATTAAAGAATTTAGAATTTAAGCCAAATTACAGAAGAGCATAATATCTTGTTTAATTTCTATAATATATAAATCTGTTAGTTATATTAACATGAACTAGTTTAAATATTAAATTTTTAAAAGAGGAAATCCTTCAGGAAATCAGGAATATTTTAGAATTCTCTAACCATATTTTTTTACCCTATGAATTTTAGAATTTTTTCTTTAAAATGTTCTGGCATTCACATACACATTTCTACCTTATTCCTTTATTTAGTCAAATTCAGTGTCCATGTCATAAGATTTCTGTACATTATATACAAAAGTCATGTATATCATATTCTACAGGCCATTTATGAGATTTTCAAGGGTAATTATGGATGATAAGCATATTTCATTTCCTCTCCTATATTCCATAAGACTTAATCCCACTGTTTCCTATCCTGTATTTTATTTAAGGTACTCATTACAATCAGTAATTAAATATTTATTTTTGTGCCATTTATTTAATGTTTGTACCCACACTATAGTGTAAACTTCATGAAATCAGAAATCCTCCTGGTTTTTTTTACACTATATTCTTAACACTTGTATGAAGTAAAGGAATAATAATTATTTGTTGAATGTAAGAGTAAAAGTCAGAGAGGAAGAAAGTATTCACATTATAACTTCTGTTAAAATTGGTGCCTGCACAACTGAGAATTCATTTTGTACATAATAAAGATCAATATATATCATGATGTATTTTAAAAGAATATATCATATCTAACAGATATAGATATAGACTTTTATATTGAAACCTTATAAGAAAATTTTTAAGAAAAGTATAATCTCATCTTTGAAAAGGCCAATTAAATATTTTTTAAATGTGGGCAAAAATATTCACAGATTAAATTATTCACTGGTAGCAAAGATATAAGCTTACAGAACTAATTTTAGCATTAACTTCTGAAACATAAATCATAATTCATTAACCAAATTAGAGATGTCACAGAAGTATAATTTTTTGGTGGCCTCTTAAGCCATCTTTATAAGAATCTCATTAAATACATACTTCAAAAATTATATCAATTCCAAAAATGATTTATGTAATATACCACATTAGTAGGATAAAAACTAAAATAATATGATATTAATAAACATAGAAAACATATTTGAAAAAAATCCATCAACCTTTCATGATATAATAAAAATGCTCAAAACACTAGGAATAAAAGAAAACTTTCTGAAACCAATAAAGGGCAGTTATGAATAAAACACAGCTAATATCATCTATGAATAAAACAAAGCTAATGTCATACTTAAAAAAAAAAAAAATTGAATGTTTGCCTCCAAAGATCAGGAATAAGGAAAGGATGTCCACTCTTTTCACTTATGTTCAGCATTGTACTGGAGGTGCTAGCCACAACAATTAGGCAAGAAAAAAAGTACATCCACATAGAAAAGGAAGAAGTAAAACTATTCCTATTTAGAGATGACATTATCTTGGAAAATCCTGAGGAATCCACTAAAGAACTATCATCAGAACTAATAAATAAATGAATTCAGCAAGGTGGCAGGATACAAGACCAAATGTAGAAAAATCAATTATATTTCCAGCATAACTAAAAATCAACTCTGAGAAAATGAAATTAAAGAAACTATTCCATTTAAAATAACATCAAAAAGAATTAAATACTTAAGAATACTTTTTTCAAAAAAGTAAAAGACTTATATACTGAAAACTGTAAAACATCATTGAAAAACTTTAAAAACCTATAAATACATGGAAAGACATCAGTGTTTATTGATCACAAGTCTTAATATTGTTAGAATTGCAATACTCCCCAAATTGACCTGCAGATTTTACGTAATTCCTATCAAAATCTCAGCTGCTGTTATTTTTTGCAGAAGTTGACAAGCTGATCCTAAACTTCACGTGGAAATTCAAAAGATCCAGACAAGCCCAAACAATATTGACAAGGAAGAACAAGGTTGTAGAACTTACACTTCCCAATTTTAAAACTTACTACAAAGCTATAATAATCAAGACTGTGTGGTACTGGCATAAAGATAGTTAATAGATCACTGGAATGGAATTGAAAGTGCAGAAATAATCCCATACATTTATGGTCAATCAATTTTTGATGAGGGAGTCAGATAATTAAACGAGGGGAAATAATATTTTCAACAAATTATCCTGGGACAACTGAATAGCCACATACAAGAGAAAGTTGTTGGATCCTTACTTCACACAATATATGAAATATTAAAAAGGCATATTTTTAACTCATTTGGATTATAGACCTACTGTAAGAGCTAACACTATGAAACTCTTACATGAAAGCGTGGAAGCAAATCTTCATGATTTTGGATTAAGCAATGGTTTCTTAGATATGACACCAAAGGTACAAATGACAAAAAAAAAAAAAAAAAAAAAAAAAAAAAAAAAAAAAAAAAAAAAAAAAAAAAAAAAAAAAAAAAAAAAAAAAAAAAAAAAAAAAAAAAAAAAAAAAAAAAAAAAAAAAAAAAAAAAAAAAAAAAAAAAGAAAGAAAGAAAGAAAGAAAGAAAGAAAGAAAACTGGACTACATCAAAATTAAAAACTCTTAAGCTTCAAACAATACATGAAAATGTATTACAATCCATAAAATAGGGAAAACCATTTGCAAATGTTATCTGATCAAGGATATATTAGCTTGCTAGCATTGCCTTAACAAAATACCACAAACTAGGTGGCTTAAACAATAGAAATTTATTTCTCGCAGTTCTCAATGCTGAAAGCCCAAGATAAAATCCAAAAGGGTTGGTTTTTCCTGAGCCCCCCTCTCCTTAGCATGTAGATATCTGTTTCTCTCATGTCCTCACATGGCCTCTTCTAAGTGCACATGTATCTCTCATATCTCTATCTTATTTGGACACTAGACATATTGGATTAGGGTCCATCTATATGATCTGATTTAACCCGAATTATCTCTTTAAAGACCCTATCTCTAAATAATTCATACGCTGAGGTGTACTAGGGATTAGGACTTCAGTACATAAATTTGAGGGAGACACAATTCAGTCCATAACAAGGAATGTGTATGCACATATATAAAATATATTTACAATTCAATAAAAATAACAGCCCAATTTTAAAAATAGGCAAAGGATCTGAATAAGTATTTCTCCAAGAAGATATATAGATTACCAATGAATACATAAAAATATGCTCAAATATCAATAGTTATAAGGAAAATGCAAGTCAAAATCATCATGTCACTTTATATTCACTAGGATAGCTATAATATGCAAGTCTTACAACAGCTAGTATTGGTGAGGATGTGGAAAAATTGGACCATAGCTAGCGGCAAAGTAAAATATTACAACCACTTTTGAAAACAGTTTCGCAGCTGCTTAAAATGTTAAACATAGAATTACTAAGTGACCCAAACATTCCATTCCTAGGACTATATTTAAGACAAATAAAAACATATGTCCATACAAAAATCTTTACTTAATGTTCATATCAGCATTATTCATAACAGCCAAAAAATGGAAACATTCCAAATGTCTGTCTGATGGATGATATGAATGGATTAATAAAATGTTTGGGGCATTAGACTACTCTTAGCATATAAAAATGTTTCTGGAAATTATACAGTTATACTCAATTAGCTATACTATTATAGTACATTTAAATAATTATATTAAAATGCTAGACTAGAAATTTCAACTTTTAAATTAAATAAGATAACACTTTCTCAGTGTTATAAAGAATGTATTATTTTTTATTTTGCTGGTACATTATTTAATATTTCCATGATGCATATTTTCTCATGAGAAATATGGTATTCCATAGATCATAATTGTGGCTTTTTATAACAATAAGTAATAAACCATCATGTGGAGATAGAATAAAATGGTAAAGGATCAGCAATATTTTAATTATCGTGCTAAGACTCAAATATTCACAGTAACTTGACTCAACAACTCAGATATATATTCAATTTTTTGTTAATAAAAATAATAAAAAATAAACAATGTTTTTAAAACAAAATTTTTAAATTGGATGGTAAACTCCACGTGAGAAGGACCATAGTGTCTAACATTCGATAATTTCTATGCACAGCATTTTTTCTATGGTGGTTACACTTAAGTACAGAAAAAGATAGCTTGGGTTAGCAACTAACCAATTATGCTAGAAAATAATTGTAACCAGCCTCCGGCAACTGGGTATCAATGGATGAAGAAAACTATTCATTTTTCTTTGTTTTATTCTTAATTCTCTGTGCTCTCTCGTTTCCCCATTCTTCACTGATAGGGCTAGATTAGAATATAAAGCATTCACATGAGAGAACATTACAATCCTATATTGGTTTGGATTTATATAACCAATAATTCTATTTTGTGAAACCATAAGTTTATGCAGTACCTCTAAAACCAAGGAAAGAATAAAGTAAAATAGTTACAGCTATTTAACACAATTTATTGAGTAAATATTAGAATGATCACATTGGGTAGAAAACTGTCACTCTGAATCTAACCTATTTGCATCAAACATTAAATATATTTAAAGGACTCATAAAACCAAGTTTTTCCATACATTGTACTTTGAAGAAAAAGAATAAATCCACAACTACTAAAAAGTGGGTTTCGTGCTACTCTAGAGCTTGGACTTCTCACATTCTCCCCAGATGCTCAGCAACTGCAATTGTATTAATAATTTATAGTAGACATTAGACACAAGCTTTATTTTTCTTTCTTATGAAAGGAAAGCTATTGTTAAACCAAATTATTTCTTTGAGGATAAAAGTAACAGTATTTTGAATCTAAATAGGCTCAAGCGTATCTTCCGACCTGCATAATTCAAATCACTTCTATGCAGACATAAAAGCATCCAGTTAGATTGTGTATTTTCGTGTTGTATGTGATAAGATCTGAAAAAACTCAGGACTAATATAAATCCCTTTTCAAAAACAGTAAATAGTACTTAGTTGATATAATTATTTAAATGACATTCTTTTTACTAAAGAGCCAGCCATAGGAATAAATTCATTGTAAGACAACCAATTTTCAATGACACTTATATTTTTGTTTTGTTTTGTTTTCTTCTGTAATGCGGAGAAGAACTATCTATACTTTTGGTAAAATGGCCAAGGATTTTTGGATAGCCTCATTCAGGAGTACCATATGACTTACTGCTACTCAGAACCACTAATGTACGAGTGATTTGACCCCAGTTTTGGTGGTGATTTGTGTCTTATTTACAGGATTTCCTAAACACCTATCCTGGTGCCCACCATATAGTATTGCCCAGTAAATAACTGTTTTTGAATCAGAATGAATGAAATAATCAATAGAATATGCCTTGGTAATTTATTGTTAGACAATCTGAAGTAACCTAACTCTGGCTGGAGGTTATCAACCATGACTGGTTTATAGCTGACTTCTGTTGTTAAAAATAAAAGCCACTTTGAGTTTTTTAACATACAAGGCCAATAGAATTTAACCAAAACCAAACTCAAATTACCATATAATATATGATTATTATGACAAATAATCTTATATTAGTACAAATAAATTATTCCATTTCATAAAAGAACATGCCAAGACAAAACAAATTGGGATATTACTGATTTCTCTAAAATATTATATCCCATCACAATGCACTAAGTGCGTATGTACTTAAGGACATTGTTATCCTATGTAAGGATACCTTGTAAGTGTAGTGGTCCCATTGCCTCAAAATGAAGCTTCATATTTCAGTGCTTATGACACATTTTGTAGAAAGATAAAATGACTATTTTTATCTTACACAGATCAATTCAAAACTCTGCTAAGTTTAAAAAAAAAAAGTACATTGCCAAACCCTTTAAAACTGGCAATGAAACATATTTATATTCTAGACAGAGAGGACTTATTTTAGGAAGGGCAGCTCAAAATGAATATTCTATCTATGCTTGCTACTTCCCCTTAGAAGTTATGAACCCAGACTTGATAGCATCTTATTCTTTATACTGTCAGATTTTGTTTCTGACTTTAAAATTTTAACTGTTTTTTTCCCCAAGAAGAATGTACTGCATATAAAGATAACTGATTTGAGGTATCAAGTAAAGCTATAATATAATCCCATGCCAACTTCATTAAAAATCCTTAAATTCTTGGAAAACATAAAATTGTACAGGGGATGGAGCTAGCTTTCTTTTTTAAAAAAAAGATAAGGAACACACACAAAAAAAGATTTTAGAGGAGTGATAAAAGTCAAACCAAGTACAGGCCATTTGCTATGTTGGACAGTTACCTTTTAGGTGGATGTTTGAAATGGGGCAAGAGGAAAGTGTTGAATGGGGGTTATGCTGTCTCTACCACACCACTCTGGATAAAAAGAGATTGAGCAAATGGCAAGAGAATTGCCATAGAAGATGGGTCATTCACCATCAATCTAGACAATCTAGACAGAATACACAAGAATAATATATAAACAGGAAATGACTCAGCCATTGATTGTATGTAGGAGAGAAAATAAACATGGGTAGAGAGCTTTTACATTTTAAGTTGGTGTTGAAATTAGACAGTGGCACAGATAATTACCATGGCAAATTTGCAGAGTAGGCAGCAAACAGTGAAGCCTTATCTGGTTTTAAGACAATATCTGAATTAAAATGAAAATAACAATATTAGTATGGCCTACCACAAAAATATAGACAGAAAAATAGTCACCACATATATTTCATTCAACAAAGATTTATTGAATGTCTTCTATGTGGCAGGCACTGCACTAGGCACAAGATACTTCAATGAACAGAATAAAGATTCTTGCCCTCTAGGAGCTTGCATAAATCAAGTTTACTGTTCAGTACTTTACAAAAATCATAAAGGAGATGCATTATATACATGAGGACATAAAAGCACTCAAAAATTTTTTTAAATCTATGCAACAGAAAAACGTGAAGAAACAAAATTCTTAGCCCTAATTTCTGATGTAGTATTTAGTCCTGGGAATGCTATATTAATGTAAAAGAATTCTGGGGAGAATAATTTTAAATGTTATTGTCTTAGTCCATTTGGGCTGCTATAACAAAATACCATAAACTGGGTACCTTAAAAACAACAGAAATTTATTTCTCACAGTTCTAGAAGCTAGAAAGGCCACAGTCGAGGCACGTGCAGATTCTGTGTCTGGTAAAGTGCTGCTTCCTAATTCATACGTGCCTTATTACTGTTCTCACATGGTGGAAGAGCGGGTGGTCTTTCTGGGGCCTCTTTCATAAGAGCACCTATCCCATTTATGAGGGCTCCCAAAGGCCCACTGACTGCCAAAGGCCCCAACTCCCAATACATCACCTTGCAGGTTAGGGTTTCAGCACATGAATTTTGGGACAACACAAACATTCAGACCAGGTACAAAGGAGGAGGGCCAGCGAGGGGTCTGGAATGAATGCAGCCTAAGGCCGTGTCCTGGTTGCTCAAGTCTGAGAGGGGTACTGACTGCATTTCATGAGCATTTTCAATTGAAAGAGTTCAAAATACAATGCAAACCTGTATTTGGTAACACTTCGGAAAAGTGCTTCATATCTTCCTATTTTGTATTGTTGTTACTATGTAGATTGCATCTTACCAATATCTACAGGGAACATATATGAATAAATATAAAACTATGGTTAATAATTATAAAACTGACAGTAAAACCTCCATTTAAAGATAAGTTATCAACATTCTTTGAAATATCTATTGAGTATTCATTGCTGTATTGGGGTATTAATGATTTAAAAATTATTATTTTTCCACACACTGTATAATTATAGAAAAAAATTCTCCAAGACACAAAATGATCGTTTCTTACTTATGCACATTTTTGACAGATTGTTGTTTTTTAACAAATCACATAATGGAGAGAAGGGAAAGAAATCAAATCAGGTGAAACATGTCACATAGGCTTCACCTGAATTGTCATTATTATAGTAAGCTATAATACTAATATTAGAAACAGAAAAAAAAAAACCAGGGAGATTTTCACAATCTTGACTCTTTCCAAGGCTACATCGTGCATCAGGAAACTGGGGACCAAGTGTCTATGGCTGCCAGGAAACCCCACTTCGCAAGAGGTTTCCTGATTGAGAACTACAGATGTAGTTAGGACATTTCACAATTTTTTTTCGAATAATTTCTTTTTAATAATTTGCTTAAAATTCTTCTCAAGTCACAATAAGGAAGCAAGACTCAGTAATACTATGCAGGATCTGTTGACTCTACCTACCCTACCTGACTCTTTTCTGATGGCTTAACTTTTTTTCTTGGGGGGAAAATGCAGGGAAAGTAAATGAAATAGTACAAACTGCCACAATAGGTGCCACTTCAGCCATTCCCAGAATCCACCACGCCAGCACTGTAAGCTATGCTCTCTCCCAGTCCTGGGGTTTCTGTCCATGTATTATTTGCCAGCAGGCAGAACAAATGAGGCAAGAAATTAATGAAAACTCTTAGTTTTCTTACCAGTGACAATGGCCTCAGCAGGAGACATAATAGATCCTAAGCAGATCCCAGTCCCACAGGTTCATTACAATCCCTCTATTAACAACTAGTTCATCCTTTTGTGACATTTTCTGTTTCCGATCACAAACCCCTCTCAAATTCCTCTCCAAGGTAGACTTAACAAGGGCATGGTTACTTTTTCCTTAATGATTATTTTATTTGCTTTTGGCTTTTCACCTTAGAATATTCTGAACATGAGGAGGTGGCCCAGTAATCCAGGTAACCAAGAGTGATTCCTGTGCAAGTTGGTCTTAGGTGGGACCTCTGTTTGGTTCACCTCAGTTTGGTGAACTTGAAAATGTCAGCACTCTGCGGCCTCATTTTCCTTACAATCATTCTTTTATGGACTGAATTGTTTTCCCCCAAAATTCATATGTTTAAGTCCTAAATTCTAGTACCTCAGAATATGACTGTATTTGGAGATGGGACCTTTAAAAAGGTAATTAAATTAAAAATGGGGTGTTCAGGGTGGGTCCTAATCCAATGTGACGTGTGCTCTTATGAAAAGAGGAGATGAGGACACAGACAACAGGGAGCAGAGACCACGTGAGGACACAGCAAGAAGGCAGCCATCTGCAAGCCAAGAACAGAAGCCTCGGAAGAAACCAAAGTGGATGACACTTTGATTTGGGACTTCTAGCCTCACAATTGTGAGAAAATAAATTCTGTTGTTAAAGCTACCCAGTCTGTAGTATTTTGTTATGGAAGCTCTAGCAAACTAATATATATCCCTTTGCACTTTTTCTAATAAATAGATTTCTCATCAATACTACCCAATAATGTCACAATCGATGATGCCTCATTGCTTTATTTTGCTGGACATAAGTGATTCCAAATTCTATTGGGATTCCTCTCACTCAAGACAACCTCTTAGAATCTCTAATGGTCCCCCCACAGGATGTTAAAAGAAGAGGCTATCAGTCTCTCATGATAGGCTCTGAATGCATAATCAAAGATCTTAGCAAAAGACCCAGATACCTCTATTTGTGTCTTCTCTAGAGAGTGACAAGGATATTTATTCATATGTACATATCATCCATTCATCTAACTACCAATCTATTATATCATCTCCATATCACAAGTACTATAAAAGTGACTCTGAATTGCTGAATTGATTAACCCACTAAATCTACCTCCTTTTTTTCAATTCTGGTGGGGAGAAATACTTAAGGTAGGAAAGTTGCTGGAAAACACTTGAAGTTTCAGCTTACATACAACATATTGATCCTTAGGTTGAGACCTGACTTTATGAAAACCAAGAAAAATTTATTCCCTATTTACCATTAATACATCTCTCTCCTTTATTTCAAAAAGTCTAGGTTTAAAAAATATAGTTGAGCCCTAAATCAAAGATGAAATAGAAATTCACAATTATAATTGTCCCATAATTCTGTAATTTTGTTCAGTGAGTTACTTTTGAATTATCTGAGCTGAGAAGGTACAAACTTATTTTAAATTATTTAGTCTTTGCTGATTTTCTAATATGGCTTATTTATTCATTTATAGAGATCACCTTTTTATGCATAGTACAAGTTTGCTTCTAACATCACACTCCTGTTGCCATAGCAATCCTTTTCCCCGATTAATGTGTACATTGACTTCTTTTCTGTCTCTTTCTGGCTGCCTGCCCAAGACACTTTTGCTCACAAAAATCTATAATAAGTCACCTTTCTCTGTGGTATTACTTAAACCTTAATGTTTAATGATTCTTAAATCTGCAAATGCAATATGTGTCTGCTGTGCTGTTAGTTTACCCATTCCTCATTTATCTGCAGAAATAATACACATTTATCCAAATCCATTTAGCAGTTGAAGGAGATCAGATTGATCATGGATAACCCTAGATAAACAGAGGCTTAATTCACTTATAAATTCCAAGACTTTGCAAACTTCAGAAGACAATGTGCTGTGATAGGGTCCTACAAATTACTGAGCAAGCATCACAGACAAGAGAATAGAGCCAGCTGGCTCCCGGGGAGTATCTCATGTTATAGTCTGGAAAGATCTGGGATACAAAGGTGATTTTGTCATTCAATGTACCCACCCCAGTATTCATTAACTCACAGTTCTTTCCAAGTTCATAGGTCCCCTTCCTGTATTCAATTCTTTCTTTTTTGTAGTCAACTCTTATCTTCTATGTCCTTTCTCGTAATTATGTAACAGTAACTATTTTAGTAGCTATTATGCAGTCCTACCATATATTATAGTACTGAGTCTTCTGGAATTCTTCAAAATACTATCAAATCTGTAAATTTTTTAACACTTACTAACATTAAATAAAGATACATACATACAAATATATACTAATACATAATATATAAAATAAAATATATAAATATACATATATAAAAATGCCTTATTCCTTGCCCCAGTAATTTCTTTGTGGATATGACCTATGGACAACAGAAGGGTTAAATAACTACAGAAAGCGACAACTCATGAAACACTGCAAGGCAGTACATGATTAATTGCTTGAACAATTGAACAACTGCTTCAACAATAAGGTTCATGGCAAACAAGAGACCAGACATTTAGAAATTCTGAGTTAAAGGATTATTCTCCCAGTTGAATAGAGAAACCTCTGCCTGGCATAAAAAATTGATTGCATTTGATCCAATTGATAAAGAATATTAAGTGACACCTGTTATTCTCACTATGAGACCTTCAACACACTCAACTTTCCAACATTTACTAAAATTGCTCAATGACTTCAATTTTGATGCTTTATTCCCCTCATAACCAACTTTCAATATTACTTCTAAGTTTACTATCACATCTTTAATACATTTATTCAACAAAAGATTATTCTACTCCATCCAGCACTATGCTAGCTATTTAAGTACATGGTATATAGTAGTCAGATCCTGGCTGGCTTTAAGTAAATATGGTTTGTTAATGATGAAACAAAAAAGTAAAAGCAAAAATACGTTCTTCAGCCAAAATCTGAGCTCTACTGCAGAGACTCACATAATGAATTGGAGTATTATAGACAAATACACCTCTGATAGCACCCCAGAGAGCTGCATATTCACATGTATAATTTTTCCCACCCTAAGTTTTTAAAAAGTCAACATCTGGATTCAAGGCAGAGAAGTCTTTATTATACAAGTAGGTGATATGATTTTACATTAATATAAATAAGTTAATAATAAACTAGCCAAGCAAAAAATTTATGTGCCCTAGAATAAGACAATGGTTAGATGAATAGTGATTTATGTGTTTGTAAAGATATAAATATTTATCTATATGTATGTGGTGATATATTTCCTTCTTCTGTTGACATACTTTAAAAGTTAAAAATAACAAAAATAATCCTTAACAAATATTGAGGTCAACAGAGCAAAGCATATTTCTAGTATACCCTACATTAATTCACACAAATTCCTAGCCCTCTTGTCTTTGTAGTTCTAGCTCTATTTAACAGCACTTTAAAAGAAGTATTAGGTTACTTTTTAGCATGCTTCTGTCAAAACAATGAAGAAATCCAATAATTTAGTTTTGAAAAGTCTAGAAATGTAAATAAAATGAGATGCATTTATTCAATCTTGGGCATTGTGTTTTCATTACATTTTCAATGTTTCCCTTAACTTGTGAAATATTTTGTCAGTTTGAAGCGAGGAACAACAAAACTAAAAATTTCACCATGTCTGAAGAATTCAGATCTAACTGTAACCCCCAAAGACGTCATCTCATCTCTTAATGGGTCTTTGAAGCAATATAAAACCCAATATATTATATTAACCAGTTGAAATTGAATTTTGTTTTTTTTACTAATTTGTAGATTTATTTTTAAATATCACATAACAATAACAATTACATGGCCAGCCAGATGTTCTAACTTCATATTAGAATATCTATATTTATTTTATAAGATACTAGAGAAGTTAATTCAATTTTTATATCTTAGGGGTAGAAGAAAGGAAGCTGAGTGACGTTTTCTTGGTCTTTATTACTATAACAGGCCATAACCCTTATCTAACCTTCAAACAAATCTTGTGTTTCCTCTTCAATCCACTGAAGACCTATGGCATTTATATAACTTTACAACTCAGTTTTATACCTGATATTTCCTAGTCAACATGTCTTATCCATCTCTAAATTTCACCTCCATTATTAGCAAAAAGTTTTCCCAAAGAAAAGAAAAATACCAAAAATCTCAGGTTACTTATCATTGAAGGAGGGAAAAGGGAGGGTCTGGGAAGGAGATATAGAAGAGATTTATCATCCTCTCTACTGAGGAATAACAAGCATAATTTTACTTTTTCTGTAAAGCTTTTTGCTAAGCAAGGTATCATGAAAAAATAATCAGATGTCAGCTTGATGCTAATTTAAATAGAGTTCCTGGCTGTGCCCTGGGCTTTTGGTACCAGTTAACTAACTAGAAGTTGGTATAAGGATGCCACAGTTAATCATGTAATCCCTGTGCTCTTACACAATCACGTGTTGTACAATATACATTTAATTAGGAAAAAAGAATCAATATCAATTGAGAAGAGCCTGCTATAATCCACTGAAAACACAATGGTAAAGAGGTAATGAAGAAACAAACCTGAATAGGGAAATAAAGTACTCTGACAAGTTTTAGACCCAAAATTCACATTTGGAACCCATTATAAAATCATAAACACTTAATTTTAATTTTAAAGACTTCAAACAGCATAAGACAAAGTGAATAAATATGGCAGGAAAGCAACATGATGTATTCTGTGACTTGTTCTCTCAGAGCCTACTTATTAACATCAACTCAATTGAAATGTGTAACAAGTCAAAGTCATCTGTAACAGCCACAGGACCAAAGTAAAGGGCCAAAATAGCATCAAATCCATATCTGTCTGGAGAGAAAATATCAAATTATATAACTTTACATAAAATCATATTCAAAGGACAAAATAAGGTCTATCATCTCAACAAAGGAAAAATAAAACAGATCTAAAATAACCTGTGTATTTTTTAGAATGAGCTACCTTTGGAAAAAAGAAATAACATATTATGCAGTGACCAGTTACTTCCACTTTGTAAAAATAAAAAGCAAAAGGCCATAGTGTCTACTCATGTATAGAAATAAAAAGGGTAGTAGGATGTAGTACGTGGCTGAGGAGAAAAAGTACAAAAACAGCAATTTATCTGAACATTCAAGATAAATAAGTAAATAACTGTAAACAACAAACACAAATTGCATTTTTCATCTTTGAAATACACTTTAAATACCAAAGAAAATGTGTTGTCCCCCTCATTTTGTCTGTTTTGTAAACATTAATTAATTAATTCCCCAGATACACTTATGAATGTGAATAGGTACCTTGTGTGTTTTTTACAAATGAAAAAACTACAATACTAATTATGTACATTTATAGCACTCTTTTTCCCTTAAGGGTTCAGAGTGCTTTGCTATTTTAAAACTAAACATATTAATTATTATAATACTTCTGTGAGGTATGTAAAGCTACCATTATAAGTATGATTGGAAGTTTAAAAATGAGGAATGAATTTTATCATGTATTTTATTCTTCTTAAAATCACCCCTGTATACTAGAATCATTAACGTTGGGTGATAATACTATAGTAATACTGAGATACTATTCCAGAAATACGAAGATGTTGTACAGTTTTTCTTTCTTTAAAGGCACTAAAATTTGGCCACAAATGAAGTCCTAGAATTTTATAATCAAAATGAAGGGAAACAGAGAAGAGGAAATAGGAAATTAAGGATAATGATGAGTGAGTAGACATTCATTCATTCAGCAAATATCAATTGATTTTTGTTGATAGAACAGTCATTACTGTAGGCTCGCGGAATACAGAAACTAAGAAATGCCTGTCTTCATGAAGTTTACATTCCAGAGGAAGAGAAGCATAATAAAAAGTTAACAAATAAAACAATTTAACCTGAAAAATAAATTTCTCTGAAGCAAATACAACAAGTAAGGAGGAAATGAGTGAGGCCTTTGGCATGTGCAAATGGTGGAAAAGTGATACCAAGAAGATGAGAGCAAGAAAATGTTCCATTAGTGTGAAGATTAAAGAAAATAATATATATGAGGTATTTAGCATACAATAATCATTCAATTTTGTTTTGTGGTTTTGTTTATTTGATAGTTTTTCTTTCTTTGAGAGCTACTATAACAGTCTAAGCTTTGAATTAGTGTACATTGTTTAGTTAACATATCTAGTGAGGCAAATTGCTCCTCTCATCTAAGGAAGTACTATCACAATGGTCTTCAACCTTACCTATACATCAGTATCACCTGGGAGCAATTTTTTAAAAGAGACTGATGCCCTGGAAGCCCTCTAAACCTTCTGATGCTAGAATTCCATGGCTGGGATTGAGAATCAGTTGTCACTTCTGCACTCTTCTCCAACAGACGTTTCTAGCCAAGGCTGGAGACAAAATCATCAATGATGTCAGGGCCAGAGCAAAAATGTTGATGCTCCCAAATACAGCAGCTTAAGAAACAAGCAGGAGAGTTGTGGTACTTGGTAAGGTATTCGAAATAAAAAATATTAAAGCCCTGTGGAGATTTAAAGAAGCAGGTCTATGGGCTGAATTTGGCCTAGAGATTGGCAATTTGCCCTGGCTGCAAAATGCACACTATCTGATTACACCAAGAACAAAGGACTCCAATCCTAGTGATGAAGCTCTGCAAATGGGCAGAATTGGCTAGAATTGAATCATAATTTTTCTGTACAAAGTGCAACACCCCTCAACTGTGGGACAGTATCCATTAGGCTGTTAATGCCAAGAAGTAATCCTCATGTTCATGGAGTATACACTTGTAGTGGAAATGCAGAGAAGCCTGGAGGGGACAAGCCAGGAAAAGAAACAAAGACACAGTCATCTGATAAACTCTAGTAAATACCTACACCCAGCTGAGGACCTTGAGTGAGAAATCACACAAACTATATTTTCCATTCTACACTTAAATATGCGAGTTTCAAAAAGCCGTAAATGTTTAAAAAATTCAAATTATTTGTAAAAACATGGATGGAACTATAATCAACAGTAAGTTAGAGTGTACTTTAAAATAACTAAAATAGTGGAATTGAAATGTTCCTAACACAAAGAAGTTACAAATGCCTGAGGTGATGGATATGCCAATTACCCTGATTTGGTTAATTCACATTGTATACCTGTATCAAAACATCACATGTATGCTATAAAGATATATGACTATTATAAAACCATAATAATTAAAAAATATTTTTAAAAAATGGATGGAAAAGAAAATGCTGACTCCATTAGACAGCCTTACAAAAGTTTTTGGCCATCTGTATGTTCAGCTCATCTTTACAGGAAAAGCTTATATGGATGTAATCTAGGAAATAGAGAAAAGTCAGCCAAGAGATGCCAAGTACCTTCACTTTAAATATGACAGACTACATTCATCCCATTGCTCAATTTAGCTTCACTACTGCTCTGTTTGGTGAGTAGTTCATAAAAATTACTATGTAACATTTAATATATTTACATAAATATAAATATATACAGATACACTCAAGAGATTTATATATAAATTTTCATCTTCCTGTTTCTTTCGTGTTAATGCAAACATTGGAATTATTTTGCACATTAGACAACTGTGTAAAAGCCAGCATGGTAGTAAAATACCACTGAGACCTACTTTATGAAAACACGCACAGGTATACGTACTACTTTTGCATTAGTTCTTTATCTATCTTCTAACTATTTGAATTCTGTTGTACTGGAAGAACAACCTTGATTGAAATATAACCTTGTACACAGTAAGGGGCAATGTTATTCTCTGGATCATCTATTTATTACTTAAACTCTGTTTTTGATATGGTACTTTAACAGCTTGAATAAGAGTAAACTGTTCTCAGCAGTGAACCCAAAACAGCAGCCAACAGTCAAAAACAATGGATATCTATTTTCACACTTCCTACAAGTAGAAAAAGCTCAAGTACATTTATAGTTTTAATGATGCTAGAGAAAGAAAATAGTGATCCTGTTCTCTGTCTCCTGGGGCATAAAAATCTTGTATTAAGTAATAGAGGAACACATGGGGTATTCTTTTGTATAATATTTCCATCGATAAAAGAGAGAAGCATTCCCTCCCCATCTTGCAAAGACCTGAAAAGTTTCTGCCTGCTTCAGCCCGGCATGTGCTGCTTCCACTGCACAGACCTTGTTTATTTCTCCAGCGTTAAGCACTCATTGTTCCTTTATAAAAATCACGACTGTCCCCATTGTGCTCAATATTACCCCTCCTGAGCTCTTCAAATATTTGTATCCTCAACACTTTTAGTTCCTCCTTCCTACACCATTTATTTTCTTTTACACTAAGTCCTATCCACCCTTTGAGTCCTACTTCAAATTCCCTCCTTATTGTTATTTAGCCTTAAAAAGAAAGTATTTCCCTCCTAAACTATGGCACAGAGAACAGGGTTCACCATTCCTCTGAACTCCTAAGAAATGTGAATGTCTCTCCACTTGGGGCTTAGTATGATATCTAGCACAGTACCAATATGCAATAGTAAGTATTCACAAAGTAAAAGTTGAAAATCTGTTTGTACGATTGTCTCAGCACTGGAATACCAATTCCATGTCATCCCTAAAAGCTATGTATGTTCATTCCTAATAATATTGTATTCTCTGTGCATTTTTGAGATTACTTTCTGACATTCTAAAGACCAGTTTGATTTTCCTTTTAGTTATCTGCTAACTTTTCACAAGAAAATTGATGATGAAGACTGTTGAACCACAGAGATGGAGGATGGTGTGAACATGCACGCACATGGGGAAAGGAGAGGTTCGAATTTCAGAAACTGTCACGGACCAAGCTCCACGTTGGACAGAGCAGGCTCAGAGTTGAGATACCTTTTGCTATATTTTTCATTCTTTTAACTTCAGTCATTCGGGAAATCAAACCTCTCAGCAAGACATAAAGAACAATGCAATTCAACAGCCAAGTTATTGTGTTGCCACAGTAGATACGTAGCATTACTCAGGCCTACATTAGATTATTAAGTACATTTGATTTTCATCATCTTCAAGGTATGCACTTTTGATTATCTAACACTAACAGCTGATTATCTTTTAAATAAAAATTGTAGCAAGGCTTCCTGTAAAGACCAGAAATGTTGATGACATATAATAAATTCAAAAGTATCTTAAAACCAATTATAATTAGATCCAAACTATAAATACATTTTTTTTCAATATTTTCAAACTCTTTAATCCTTTTAGGGACTTGAAATCCAGTGTTACATATAAGTTTCACCACTTTCTTATGTCAGAACAGAGAGAAAAGGACACTTGGTGGCAAAAGGTGGTATAAGTTTTTATACACTACCTATATTTTAGTTAAAATAAGCTGTAAAATACTTGCACATTTCATTCAAAATACTCTGCTAATTTAATGTATAATTAAGAGAGAGGGGTTCCTTACAAGGAGGTAGGACAGTGGTTTCTGGGCTGGTGTCCCAGGATCAAGGAGGAAATTGCTGTATTCTGTCCCTTGAAATGATTGTGATAGTTGACAAATGCACATAGTCACTTTACTTACTATTGTTGTGGCTGAAATGAAAATGTGTGAAACGATAAAGTTTAGTTAATTTATTACTCATTATGTACAGCATTCCACTATTTTTCAAGGCTGTTTTCATTGATTTTGCCTCAAATAAATTTAAGAGAAAAATTTTAGAAAAGCTTTCTCTATGATCGTATGATATATTGTATACTCTGAAATTACTGATGTCTTTAAATATGTAGATTATATGCAAACAATGACACAGGTTTATCAGGTACAGTGAGCAATGAAATCATTCATAACTGAATCAATGGAATTTTTAGATTTTTATCATGTTGCCACCATGATTCATAAAAAGTTGATAAAGATCCATCATAGAAATAAGAGAAATCTCTTCCATGTTCAATAAGTAAAACCAAAAGCAATACATGCCCAGAGATTAGATCATTTGTCAGTTACAATGCATCATTACAGGTTCCCAAATTATGAATATGTCATTTTCTGAGTGGCAAATTTCATGGCTGAGAGAGTACAGATTAGTTTCCCAGTTCACAATGATATACGTGGAATTCAGGAAGGTTTCGGGCAGCTGAGGACTGGATGGAGCATATGGCTCAATGTTATTCGTAAGAAGATTTCAATAAGAAGTGACTCTGGAGCTGTGGAGCTGCAGCATTGACAGAGGTGTAAGTCTTTAAAGCCTATAACCTAAACTGGGCCATTCACTGTTGGATGAGGTTTGCCAGCCTGCTGTGAGTTGCAGGCACTGCACAGAATCATGGTTTCTGTTTCTGGTATCATTACTGAAATCATATACCCTTTGGGAAGTCACCCAACTATCTCTGGGCAATTTTCACATATGCTCTGTAATCCTGTGAAACTTCTTAGTACAGAGTTACAAGTGAGAGAGGTATGTGGCTCTTTCACCCCATGCCACAAAAGAATTACTTCAGGTTCAAATAAGAAATATTTGTCTTGCTTGGCTAGGTCTGTCAACCAACATTTATTGAGTTCCCATTGTGTATAAAGATTCTTATTTGAAGTAAGTTGACTATAAAAAGGTGACAGCTTCTGACCTCAAAGAATTGCTGAAGGCATCTGAACATGCAATGATGGCGTATTTTAAATTCAGCATCTTCAGTGTGTATGTCCAGATAACTGAAGCTCTTTTTAACAGATTCTTATTTTAACCATATTAGCTACAAAGATACAACATTCAGATTACTCTTTAAGGAAAGAATGTTCAGCTACAAGAAGTGTGGTTAGATAACAGCTGTTAGCTTTATTCAGTTCTGCCTCAGCCTTCCAGCCGAGCTCACCATATTCTCAGAACAGTTCCTGGCCCATGACTGAACAAGGCAGTGTCATTTCCTCCCAACAGAGGACCCCTTCAGTGGGAATCTTTGCTCTGGAGAACCCTGTTGGGAGATCTGCACTGTGGCTTGACAGATCCCGATACAATCCTGCTGTCACTCTTTTCCTTTCACAGGTTTTTACCAAAGGTTTACCAATAAACCTTTTTCATGCTTAATTCCACGTCCACATTTTTTCATGGAGAACCCAACTTGAAACAGAGAGCTTTTTACAATTTATGCGTAATGTTATTCAGCAATGAAATTAATAAAATACTGATATATACTACAACATGGATGAACCTTGAAAACATGCTAAGTGAAACAAGCCAGTCACAAAAAACTGCTTATTATATTATTATTCTGTTTTTATGAAATGTTCAGAATGAGACACAAAGTAGATTGGTATTTGCTAGAGGCTGGAGTTTTTAGGAAATGGGGAATGACTGTTAAAGGGTATGGGACTTTTTAGGGGAGAGGTGAGAAAAGTGTTCTAAAATTAGATTGTGCTAATGGCTGCACAACTCTGTGAATATAGTAAAAGCTACTGAGCTGTACACTTTAAATAGATGAATTTTGTATTATATGAATTATCTCAATAAAGCCATTAAAGCATTTTTAAAATACACTTTCCTGTTTTCATAAACAAATATACTCAAAGTAGTGGCACTAAGGCGCTGTGGGAGGATATATGTCCATCCTTTACTGACAGTTGTCATTTCCGAGTGTACAAGCATAGAGCAGCCTAATGCTTCCACTTGGGAGAATTATTTTTAATAAAATAAAATAAAAGTAAAAATAAAATGGCCAAATTTGTAAAATCATTACATTAAATTTATATCTACTGTAATTTTAAGGTTTTAACCTGAGGTTGGGCAAAGTGAAAGGCCAAGGCTCTCTGAGAGTGTGCTCTCTCATTACTGAGAAGTTTATGTTTTTATTACTTTTGTGTTTAACATAGCTGACAGTGTCCAGCCCACATACACTTACACGTAGGTGTGTATATAAGTATGTATTCACAGCAGGATGTTACATGGGACTTTTACTTTTGGTGCAGAATTGCCAAAGACTCTACGTGTCCCACGTTTAAAGAGGACTGTCTATGAGCCACCTAAAGTAGGGAGGGGACAATTG
>RJWJ010018385.1:0-31669 GCA_004363605.1 Indri indri | reverse complement strand
AGGGAAAGTATGTGGGTGAGCAGGAGTAGGATCTTTCACCCCATTATTCACCTTATATATTACCTTCTAAGTTTTAGGCATATGTTTTTTATTTCAAATTTGGAATCTTCCTGAGACCAGAGCCCATGCATATTGGTTAAGGTTTTTCTCACACCAAAATATATTCAGAATATAAACAGATTTAATGGAAATATGCAAAATGGTATGACAGGTGGGAAAGCCTCACTTCTACTCAGTTATCTAGATAAGTTTGCCTTGAATCCAATAATTGTGTGTCTTTGGAAGATTTTTTTTTCAGTTTCCAGGGCCTTCTTTCTTTTGGCCTTATCTGACTGTTGGCCTCCTCTTTCCATGTATGCTGTCTTGGTTGTGCATGGGGTTAATTAAGAGGTGGTTCTCAGAATATTTGTTGGTTAACACACATTCAAAGCATTTGTGAGCACACTAGTTTTTACTGTTGAATTGATAGTCAAGGGAAGAGACCCTTTATGAATAGCTCAGTCAAAACGATCTGTATTATGCATTCCTGTTCTCCAAATCCTTCATGGTTAGCCTGTCTGAAGTTTCCTGTTTAGTCCCAGGCCCATGGATTACTGTATTATGTATTATATCCTTCTGTGAGCTCCTCCTGTTTTTCTTTTCTTATTTCCCACCCCTTCTTACCTAGAAATTATAAATCCTTCAGTCTCCATCTTGCTAAAAAAGTATTCAGGTTCTCCAACTCCTTCTCCCAAACATACCTATACAAATCCATCAAAGTTCTCAGTAAAGGACTCCCAGAAGCCAAAAACCATTCTCCTTATGTGCTATTTATCCGTATAAATAGCAGCCTTTTTTCTCTTACAGTTAGGATAATATCCTCTCATTTCTATGTTGATATTCTCCTATGTGAGTAATAGGGGAATACATTTTAAAACTGTATTAAGAAATCTCAGTGTTCATATCATATCATGTCAGGCCTCTTAAAATATAGGATGAAAATTAGTCTGAGGACAATAAGTAAAATTTTGCAGAATTTTGTTTAGGGGCCCGGAATTTAAATGTTTTTTTCTGTTGATAGTGCTTATAAAAAAACCCAAAAATCCCAAACTTTCTGATATTAATTAGCCACATGCCTGTCTTAGATATAGATACATCTTGAATACATACAGATGAAACTAGAGACAAAGAAATTTTTAACAAAAAAGAACAATTTATTAACCTTATTAAATTTGGATCAAACACAATGAACACAAGGTCTCTACAAACAGGAGAAAGTGCAAAGTATGAGAATGCAGCCCCAAGTTTCCTCTTGAGGAAATTTGAGTCCTGGATATGGTAAATCTATGGTGATTGTCCCTTTTCCCGAGCTAAGGAACCTGCTCCCTCTAGGTAATAAAAACCAACAGAACCAGTTGGAGGCATAGCCTTTTCTGGTCATTACTACATTATAGTAGAACTGAGGCCTTACAATTCTATTTTCTGCCATACTTACATATTATTAGCATTTATATGCCATAAGTTCTGAAATCAATCACAGTACTATCTTTGCATGACTGCTACAGGACGTATTACTAAATTTTCTTTACTGTATTAATCATTTAATAAGTTGAGTAACACTAGGAAGTCTGGATTTTAAAAAAGTTACTTAGGTTACCCTATGTATGCATAATTAATTATTTCATTGTTAATGGTATGATGTCAAATACTGAAAAAAAAACGTTATTCTAAATGGCATGTACTCAAGCATAGCAAATACTTGTATTTCAGACTATAATTACTTGCAGTGGAGGAGGAGAATAATCAATACTCATTCAGATATGTCATTGAGGATCTACTATAGACTCATTACTAAACTCTCAAATCTCAGAAGATGTGTTAAGGATCATGCACGAGTTTAAAGAGGGAACCCAGGGCAGTGGTTATATTTTTTTAAAAAAGGTAAAATCATATATGAACTGCCATAGGACAATTCCTCTAAAGAGCCAAAGGAAAAGTTTTATGAGTAATCAAAATTAAAAGCTACTATTGAATTCAGTTGTTCAGAGAATAGTATATTTATTCAATAAATGACCAAGGAGATAAAAATGCACATAAGGTGAGCACTAACAGGAATATGTATGTATCATGGAAATTGAAGTTTCAAGTCAATGTCCATAGAGCAAAAAAGTCTTATTGAACCCTATAATGTCTTTATAAAATTTGGTCTTGTCATTAAAATTGCATGTGATGCCTTATGTTTACTCGTGTCGCCTAAAGACAACTAAAAATGCAATTCTGACTTCATACCCAGTGTGAACTCCTGTTCTGGTTCAAGTTCTCCTGATGAACCCCACTGGCTTTTGCCTGTTTAGCCTAGGAGAGTCAAAAAGGTGGGCAGGGTTAGCACTTTAAGGCAGGGGGACCAACACATCTGTGCTCGTTTTCATGGCATTCTCGGCTATTTAGCGAAGCACAGGGAATCTCTGGAATGGGACAGTTTCAGACGATATTTACTTTTCCTCTGTGCCCCTTGCCTTCCTTCAGGTGCTTCCCTACCTTCCTTTTCTCCATAAACTCTTCATTAGTGTTTCGTCCTTGCTCTGTGAAGCCAGAAGTAAGCTCTCCTTTGGAAATGTCTTTATGTTTCTCCTGTGCTTCTTCTGTGTCACCTATCACTTCCTGCCTGGTAGCTCTCATGTTCCTGTCTTATTTCTCAGCAGTGTAATGTATTCTCTGAATCATATTTGTATGCCTGATAGGGCTTGCATAGTGTCTGGCCTGGGGTAGCTTCGATAAATGTGTTGAATGAATGGTGAGACACAGTTCTGCCATGAGATTCGTGACAGCAAAAGACACTGGATTCAGGTACAACAGCTTAATGTGGCACTTTATACTGGAAGGTTATATACTCTCTAACATTGTTGCCAAGTGACCTCCCAGCCTTTCCTTGAATTTCCAGTGATGGTGAATTCATCTCCTCCAGAGGCAGCAAACATTCCATTTCAGACAGCTTCAAGTGTCAATCTCTTCCCCTCTCTCCTGACAATATTCTGATCCCAAGACTCAGACTTATTATCAGCCCAGCTAGGGCTACTCTAACTTAATTGGGCTAAAAATAATCTCTTGTTTTAATCAGTCTAAAGCCTAGAGCTATCCAGATTCTGCCTGCCTTTGCTGAAATTTTCTTCAGATATTTCTTTTGTTTTTTCTTTTAAACAGCTTTATTGAGATATAATTGACATGCAAAAAACTGTACACCTAATGTATTTGATGAGTTTGAACATACGCATACAACTGTGATGTTATCGCTATTCTTTTTAAACTGTTATCTCCTTTCACAGATTCAGAGAGATAGAAGAGACCTGGAGACTAGCTAGTTTAACTTACTGAATTTCCCATTGATCAAATCAAGCCTAACTAAGAGGAAAAGACTTGCCGAAGGCCACATGCCTTAGTTGTAGTTACCAGCTACACAGCAAAGGAGGGTGCATTCCCAGTGGCTAGCTCGCATAAAGGACTCAGTGGCTACTTATTCAGCGTATTTTTATGTGTAGTAATATCATAGGCCCCAACAGAAGCTTTTTGCTTTTGAAATACAGTATCAATGGCATGACCTTAATTACAAGCATAAAAAATGTCTCCCTCCTCTCAACCCCTTACTTGTTTACTGGCTGGCATATCCCTTACAACCAGGCAGACAAGTGTTTGTCTTCTATTGACTGACTGAGGAATGATGTTGGGTGGGTGTTAATTCTTAGGAAGAGGAAAGGATTGGGAATTCATCATAGGAATATGCTTGAGTAACAAGTTTGATGATATAATTTCTAGCTATGAGACAGTTCTGAATCTCAAAAAAGGGATACTTTGTTATAACGTTAAGCAGCATTTAATGTTATCCACCGAAATGCATTTGGGTTTAGTACAGGAAACAGATGATATTTGGTCTGAAAACACTTTGCGAATTTACTTTTTTTCACAGATTGTTGCTTACTTTATAAAAAATTTCATGTTCTACTATGCCAGAGAATGACAGTTATGTTAGGTTATATAACTGGCAATAATAAACTGGAGAAGTAAGTGATTTAGATTAAAAGGTGGTTCTGTTTGTGGGGAACATACTCAAAATAGTTGCTGTTGTACATACCATCCATACTTAAACTTTGTTTAAGAACTAAAATACAGGCAATCTGTGAGATAGTATGTTAATTTTTAGGGAGGCTTTTGCTTAATGGATGATTTCCAAAGTAAATTCTGATGTAACTCTTTTCCTCATATCTCAGACATTCCACTTCAGAAAACTCTTCATATCTGCATTTTAAAATATTATTTTATTTTAACTTCATGTTCTGGCTAAATTAGTTGACTTTTGATGATTTAAAACAGCTTTTTGGTAGAAAACAGCTTTAATCCTGTAAATAGAACAAATATATGAAGATGGTGTTTGTTAGTACAGGGTAAAAGTAAAATATGTCAATGTGGGTGAGGAAAATTTGTTGAATAGAATTTCATAAAGACTTATAATTCTGGAATGTACTTGCAAAACTGTGTGATGTGTTGTATTTTTCTGTCTTGTATTATAGCCAGTTTAAAACCAGTTACTGTATAAAAGCTAAAGCTATTTCTATGTTCTGCGGGGATGAGTTACAAATTGCCTATCCAGTATCTTCTCCATTTACATTCCTCCACCAAATGAATGTTCCAGCTTCAGCAATCTCCTTTACAATCCTTGAGTATACCTAGAACTTTTATCCCCTGCTACTGCAGTTTCCTCACTTGAGGGCTCAAGGAACTGGTTCCGATTCATGCACTGGTAAGGGCCAAACCTGGATTATCTGTCAGTTTCCTTCAAATGACATCTGTCCTGATTTACACAGTCTGAGTTAAATATTTTTACAGCACATTAACTTACACCTCTATCTAGTGTGTACATCAGCTTTGCCTTATGATTAGTTTATTTCATTTTGATCTATTGAATTTAACTTTTATGATCTCCTTATTTGCCACGCATTATCCTCCTGTTTAGCACTCCTTACTCCTATACCTAGTATATTGCTTATCGCAGTGCACAAGCTTCATATAAATATTTATGGAAGTGACACTACTTAATCAGTAATTCTTCAATGAATCACAATGGTTAATTCCGTTTATTTGAGCATCATAGTATCTATCCAATCTCTGAAATTGGATAATAAAGGATGGGAGAACAAAACAAAATATCTAAGACATGATAATTTTTAATATATTGGCACAGTAAACTTCAGAGCATATGGACCAAAACACTTATTTCAATAGGATAACATGTAACCAAATGTCTTGGTAAGTTGCTTATCCATCTGAAAAATATATTGACATTATTTTTCGTCTGTAGAAAACCTACACAAAAAGGCCATGATTACTGGTAACCACAAATAGTCCTAACAAGTAAAAATATTTCTTGAAGTATTTCTGAATTGAAAGAAAATATCCAGATTTTTTTTGAGATAGGATGTCGTTCTGTTGCTGGGGCTAGAGTGCAGTGGCATCATCATAGCTCACTGTAACTTCAAACTCATGGGCTCAAGTGATCCTCCTGCCTCAGCCTCCTTAGTAGCTGGGACTATATGTGTGCACCACCATGCCTGGCTAATTTGTCTATTGTTTTGTAGAGATCAGATCTTACTATGTTGCTCAGGCTGGTCTTGAACTCCTGGCCTCAAGTGATCCCCCTGCCTCCTTGGCCTTTCAAAGTGCTAGGATTACAGTCATAAGCTGTGGCACCCAGCCCATAGAGCTTTTAATGGCATTTTTCTTTTTTCGTGTGTGCTCTTATTTATAGATACTTTAATATTATAATTATTGTACTGGTTTTTTATGTTAGCTGTATAGCTAAGCATGTTGTGTAGATTATGGTCAATTTTCACAAGTTATTAGGTAAGTGTTATTTTCCCACAATTACCTAAAGTTAATCTTACCACCTACACCTTTTCATTGGGAACTATAACTTGCACACAGAAAAGTACATACAATTCATATGGACAGTTTTACAAATACTATAAAGCAAATGTCTGTGTAAAAACTACTCACACCAAGAAATAGGACATTTTATATAGAAGATTTGTAGAAGCTACTGAAAGCAGAAGGAGAGGAAACTAGCAGGGCCAAGAATCTCCCTGTGTATTTTGCCAGTTGCCAACTCATTCCTTTCCTCTAGTGCTTACACTATCCTGACTTTTATAGTAATAATGTCTTTGCCTATCTTTATGATTTTGCCACCTAAGTATGCATCCCTAAGCAAAAAATCTTTTTAATATAGACTTTTAAAATAATTTTTCAATTTTTGAACTTATATGAGTGGAGCTATGTTGCATATACTCTTTGGTGGCCTGTTTTTCTTAACCTTATGTTGATAAATTCATTCACGTTGCTGCATATAACCTTAGTTTTTTCATTCATTTTTAATACTGTACAGTGTGCTTTAAATTAGTATGCCACAGTTTATTTATCCACTCTACAGATAAGACAGTATGAGTGGTTTTCAGTTTGGGGCTATTTTGAACAATGGGTCTTGGTGCATGCATTTCTTTAAGGTATACACCTAGTAATGGAATTGCTGGGTCAAAAGGTGTATGCCTCAACTATGCTAGATAACACCACAGTGTTTTCCAAAGTGGGCATATAAATTTATATCCTCACCAGCAGTGTGTGACAATTTCCGATGCTCCAAATCCTTGCCGACACTTAGTATTAAACTTTTGAATTTTTTCCCCCAATCTTAAGGGTGTTTAGTGCTAACTCATTGTTGTTGTTTTTTACACTTTTTTATTTCAGAATGTTAAGGAGGTACAAAAGTTTTTGTTATGTGGATACACTCTGTAATGCTAAAGTCAACTCCATCAAGAAGTGGGCCAAAGACATGAAAAGAAATTTTTCAAAAGAAGATAGACAAATAGCCAACAGACATATGAAAAAATGTTCAATATCACTAATCATCAGGGAAATACAAATTAAAACCACAATGAAATACCACTTTACCCCTGTCAAAATGGCCATTATTAAAAAGTCAAAAAACAACAGATGCTTGTGTGGATGCTAAGAAAAAGATATGCTTATATACTGTTGGTGGTACTGCAAATTAGTACAACCTCATTGTTGTTTTAGTTTGCCTTTACTCTGTTACCAGTGAGATTGAGAACCTTTTTTTAAGAAAATAAGTTTATTGGTAATTTGGATTTTCCCTTTCGTGAATTTTTTTTCAAGTGATTTGCCTGTTTTTCTTTTGGATTGTTTGTATTTTTAAAATTTATTTGAATTTCTCATTGAGTTTGCTGTGTATTGAGATTATTATTGGTTTGTAAATATCTTCTTCCATTCTGTGGTTGTCTTTTTACCATTTTCACAGAGTCTTATGATAAGCAGAAGTTCTTAATTTTAATATAGTCAAAATTATTTCTTTTCTTTCATGGTAATTTTCTGTCTTTAATTAAAGAGCCTCATCCCAAGATTATGAAGATATTTACTTATATTCTTTTCTAAAAGTTAAATTTTATTTTCAGATCTCCCTTTGAGAAAGAATGAAAGTTTTAAATTTTTTTCCTTTTACACTTAGGTTTTTAATTGACCTGGAAGTGATTTTTATATATGAATACTCATTACAGTTCTAATGATTGAAAAGTGTCCTTTTTGCATTGCTCTGGAGTGCTAATTTGTTATCAAGTGTCACTTTGTGTGTGGAGTTGTTTCGGGACTTCAGTTATATTCTTGTGGTCTAAATGTCTATCCCACAACAAAAGTTAACCATCTTCAACACTACAGTTTTATATAGGTCTTGATAACTAGGCAAGTTCTTCCTACCTTATTTTTCTTCTTCAAGTGTGTATTGGCTATTCTTGGACTTTTTAATGTACATGTGAATTTTAAAATCTGCTTGTTAACTTCCACATACACACAAAAATAACCCATTGGTAAAATGGAGTGGATTGAATCTAAACACTAATTTCAGGGAAAATATTTATAGAGTTTTTCAATTTGTATGTTTGGTGTATATTTCAGGTTTTTTAAAGCCTACTTTAATATTATTCAACAACGCTTTATAATATTCCTGTAGTAGTCTTATATGTCTTTGTTGGGATTTTTTGGAGGCACTTGATGTTTTTTGATACTGTTATAAATCTACCTTAGCTTTTGATCATAGCCCATTGGAATCTTCTGAGACTTTGCTGAATATTTCTTCTCTCTAACTTGTATCCTCACTGTCTTTTCCTCTATTGAACTAATCCCTTTATTATATAAACATAATTTGTATCTGATTTTAAAAATCCTTTGATAGCTCTACTATCTCTTCTCTTTCCTTTCATGGCCAACTATTTGGGTATGGCAGTCCGCACTTCCGTCTCTGCCTTCTTACCTCTCGGTTATTTTTAAATCTGCTGTGATCTGGTTGCTTCCACCAACCACCACACTACATCTGCCCTGACAAAGGACCTTCTGATGATTAAAGCCAGGGGCCATTTTTCAAAGTTTTTATGTTGACTTTTCTGGATTATAGAACATTGCTGATAATGATAACAGTATTATTCATATCCATAGTAATTATAATATGGTAATAATAATATCAGTGACAAAATAAATAGTAACTAACTGAGTATTTTTTGTGGGGCAGCGCTTTATATCCACTACTTTTACAAACCAGGTATTATTATCAGAGATGAGATGGCATTTCCATTGTTCAAGGTCATGTTGAGTAAGTTCTACAGGGAAGTCTGTCTAATACAAGAGTCTAAACTCAGCCCAGTACTTGTCTCTTCCTTAAATACTGGGCTCTCACTCTCCTCTGGTTCTCCTTTTGACCATCCATCCTCTTTTTCTTATTCTTCCTCTTGGGTTTCTCTTCCATGGCCCATAGCCTCAATCTGGCTGCTCTCCATGGTGCTGACATTGGTCCTCTTCTCACTCATGTCTCTCCTTGTATGATCTCTTCCCCTGTCACAACATAAACTGTCATGTAGCACATCAACTTCTTTAAATCTAGGACCTAGCATGGTGCCTAGTTCACAGCTATTGAATGGTAAATGAATGGATGAATAACTCTATAAATTGATGCCTACTAAATTCATGTTTACAGCCCAGCCCAGCCCTCAGCAGACTGATAGATCTAAAACAATCTTTTATCTTCATTGGATGGAATCCAGAAATCACATCTCAGTATTTGCAAAACTGAGCTTATAATATTTTCCTCCCAAACCCGCTCCTCCTCCTATATATCTTATTCTGGTTAAAAGCACTATTCTTCATCTCTTTGCTCATTCCAGAAATCTGGCAGTCACAGAACTCTTTTTATTATGCCAGCCTCAGAAATCTCTTCTACCAATGTAGATGCTTTTGCATTCTGGTCTTTAGCAACCCATCTTCTGGTGCTGTCTTTTTTGGAGCTCTTAGATGCTTGATGTATTGATGATTTAATGAACTATTCTAGAAAGAATAGAAAAACTGCAGATTTTACCCTTTTGGGGATAGAAGAACTTATTTTTCTTTATGAAGAAAAGTAGTTCTTTCAGTTTGGTAGCTTATATTTTGAGATTGCCCAAGAGAGTATCATACAAGGACACACTTCTTGATTTTTTTTTTTTACATTTTTAGGCATCTAAAATAATGAAAGATAAAACTTGTGAAGAAATTGATATTCACATGCTTTGGGACTTAGTTGAGATTTTCAAAATTTTTCTTTCCAATGTTCACAGAAATGTGGCTGAGAATATTAAACTGTGCACTTCATTAAAGTTAAGTGGTGAACAAATATTTAGTTTTCTATCGCTTCAGTCTTTTCAAATGGAGTCACATTAAATTCTCACTGCAGGGATCTCTCTGTACAGGTTCTGTGTGATGTCCTTTGCGGGTATTTTGCATGGTGTGGCTATCCTTTTGGAGTGCTGGCACAAGGCCAGAGGGAACAAAACCAAGGTTATAAAGTTAGAACAGGAACTTTTACAGCAAATGAAATGAAATTGGCAATTATGATTTTCTACATAATGATATAGATACTTTTAGATCCATTGGAAATCCTAACAAACGGGTGTTATACATAGCTTAGGAGATTGGTTTATGAAATTCTACTTTAACAGTGTTGCATACTGTGGTGGACACTATGATACTTGGTTTGCTGCTCACAGTGTCACTTTTAGCTGACAGAGCCCTTCAGGAATTGCCCAGGCCAAAGAGGTCATACTCCCCTTGTGAGGCAGGAGGAGGGACACAAAGGCTCATCCCACCTTGGCACATTCTGTCCTCAGAATTCCCTGTAGTGGAATTCCATTGAGACTGCATCACAGCCTGACATCTTCCTCTGCCCAATCTTGCTTCTCTCACTTTCTTTTCATTTCCTTCCAGAGGCATTGATTCTAAGAGCGTTCTGTAATAAACATTCTGCATGCTAATCTCCATCTCAGAGTCTGCTTCCAAGTGTACCTAACCTGCAACTCCCACCATATAAAAATTGGATGCAGCTTTGCCAGAGAAGCATAGCATGAATGGGAATGCTGTGAGGTTTTCCCTAGCACAGGAAACTCAAAAAGATTACAAAGTAAACAGATTCATTCATCCTGGCAACACTTAGACATCAAGCACTCTCAGAGATACAGTGATGATTAAGGCAAGATTCCCGTTCTCTGGTGAGCGAGACAGACACAAAGGAATGCTCACAAAGTAACATCGTAAGTACTATCTCAGAGGATTGTACAGTGCATTTAGGGAACACAGATGAAGGAGCAATTAAGGTTGCCTGATTTCACAGGAGGAAACATTTGATGGTAAAGTTAAAATGAAGAAAGGACAGAGAATTCCAAGCTGGGGAACAGCTCATGAAAAAGCACCAAGGCAAAAAAGGAATGACATGGTCAGGGGGTAGCTTTGTTTGGCAGCTGTGTAAGATATCTGGGAAGATGGGAAGCCTCAGGGTGGGATGAGGGTGAAGAAAGGTGAAGAGTAATGACAAAATGACCTAGGAAAATAGTTTGGGGCCAGAGATAAAGAAGGAGCTGTTGCATAGTGATGATGTATAAAATGAGGAGATAAAGAAAGATGCCTAAAGAAGACAAGTTTTTACATGTGGAGCATTGAGGAAGAGCAGTTAGTGAAAACTACTGGAGAAGCATCAAAGTGGTAGGAGGAAAACTAGGAGAACATTGCCGGAGAGAAGAGAATTTCAGAAAGGCCAAGGTCAAAACTGTTACGTGCTCCAGAGATATTCAGTAGGACGAGGACTTCAAAATAACATTGAGCCCCTAGTAGGATGGACTAATAAATGGTGGAATATTCATAAATAGAATATGATACAGTAAAAAAAAAGTGACTACAGTTTCATGAAAGAAAAAAAACATAAATCTTACAACATGACATTGAGAAAGAAAAGTTAAACTATAAATACAGGTTTAATTACTTTTGTGGGATAAAAATGTAAAATAAAGATGTAAAAATGGGTCCTCTAAATTAGGGAAATGGTTTCTTGTAAGGAGAGGGAGGCGATGATCTGAAGAGGGCATGAAGGGATCTGCTGGGTTCCGGCAATATTTTCTTTCTTGATCTGAGTGATGTTTTTACGGGTATTTCCTTTGGGATAAATCTTTGGGCTGTATATTTCTGTTTTCTGAGGTTTTCCTATCTTTTCATTATTTAAAAAAATGAGCAATTGGAATGATTAATTTCAGAATCATGGTGGCTTTTGCTCAGAAGTTTAGTAGATTGGTGGGTGGTGGAAGTCTGTTCTGGGTTGAGGAAATAAAAAACCAAATCCAGAAATGTGGGTTATCTCTTTTGATATTGATGGGAAATGGAAGCAATAATATGGCACTTTGGAGTAAGTAATCTTTAAGCTAGTAAACTTGGTACTTCTAAGGCATATACCCTCACTTAAAATTTATAATACATACAAGTATACAGGAGTAAGTTATAAACACCCAAAGAGAAACATTGTAATAAGTGATTAAAAAGTCATGGGAGCAAGCAAAAAACTTAAAAAAAGCTAGGTTTTTGAAAGTTTTGTTCATAGTTGTCATTTAGTGTAAATATAATGAATGATTGCTAGAACCTAGAGTTGTAAAAGAAACTACTTGAAAAAAAGATGATTAAACTATCTAAAAGGACAGACAATTCAAACATATTTCATTAAAAATTACCTTAAGGCACTAGAATCTTTGATATATTAGTATTATTTAGTTTTAGCATAATGTTTGTATTATGTATTATGTATTTTTGATACAGCAAAATATAACACATTTAACTTCATTAAAACCAGAATTTTGAAGTCCACAGTAAATGTCCTTCCTTTAGAGTCAAGGAATAACAAGAGACCTTTAAGATTACTCATTCAACTTGCTTATTTAACAGATTGGGACTTTAAGGCCTTGGAGACTGACTGTCAGTACCCAGGTCACACAGTTATTGGAAAGCCCATCTAAAGCCAAGGTCTCTTGCTTTCAGTCCAGGGATAATTTCACTATAGCACCTTCGAGCAATATCTCATCAATCAAATCTTGCCACAAAAGATTCTAAACAGGCTCTTAGGTTTTGTTATAATAGAATTTGGTCTTTACCATTACAGAATGTTCTGTATTTGGAAATTGCTTTCTTTGAAGTCATAGATATAATATATGGTTAAGTGTTATTTGTATTCTGTCACGGGGAGGTAACGTTTATTTAGGAAGAATTCATCTTTATTATAGAACGTGATTAGAAGGTGATTTGATTAATGGAAGTTCTCTTTAAATGCAACTCACAATGCAAGCCTAGATTCTGAGACAGAAGGTCAACTGCATCGTCTTGTCAGCTTCCAATACAATATGAGCACAGTTGTGTTGCTTCATCACAGACCCTTAGATATCTTTGTGGATGGCAAGTGCTTCTGTTCTCATGATTGAGGGGAGGAAATGAATCCCTGGCTCCCTTTGGTGGTGGACCCAGGCTATACTTCCCATACCAATCTTGGCCTTCAGGGAGATTATTCATAGTTGGCCTGCATTCTCCTTACAGAAAAGTTACCCTCTTTAACAATGGTGTCCTATGTGACATACCATGTGATCCTGTGCAAAAATTATTGATTTAGTTCTCATAAGAATTTTTTTTTTTACCATCGATTCTGTCATTCTGTTGTAAGTGCTACCTCTCTCAGAATGAGGGGGTCTTTGTATTCAGGCAGCCTGAAGATCTTTGTAGCCACATCATCACTTATAACTCTCAACTCAATTAAATCTAATTGACCTTATGGTACCATTCCTTATGCATAAGTACTAACACTTTTGCCAGACTGCAGGTGCCTTGAAGGCTGGGTAATTTTCAGGCATTTCAATGCCCCTAGCGTGGTGATATGCACAGAGTAAGTTCCCAATAACCATTAGCCAAACAAATGCTTTTTAGTCTTACCACTTCATTGACTCTGCACTTCCAAGGGTAGCTAATTTGGTCTTTGACCTCTGGACAGCATTTAACAACAGGACTTTAAGTGCTTTCTCCTTCTCTGGCCTCAGCGATTCTCTACTGTGCCTTTATTCTAGTAACCTGAGTTTGCGAACTTACCGGTGACACCGTTCCTGCAATGTTTTGTGCCTATTACCAGAAAGATGGCCTTCTATGAATCCTTCTATTCCCCATCTCTGAGATTAAAAAACATTTAGCACATTCTTTATTTTTTCCATGAATATTTATATTAAATACTGTTATGATTCTATATGAGACAAAACACAGAAATATAATAAAGAAGTAATACATATAATACATAGAAGCATCCAAGCAAAATGTAGCAATATGCTAACTTAAACATGTATTTTGCTGTTGTCTTTCTGCATAGTATTTTTCTGGTTTTAATATTCACTTATTTTAAGTGCTTCCTGGCACTGAAAAACAGCCCCAGGGCCTGGCTAGGCTGAGACCCCTTAGAGGTTTCCCACAGGCAATTGCAGCTTTGACTCTTACTGGCCTGAAGTGACTGTTCTTACTGGAGCGTTCAGCCCTTCAAGCCTGGAATAAAACTGCTGTTGTCCACAAAATTCTGAGCTCTCCAGGGAACTCACAAAGTCTCTCTCAAATGTTGTTGATTCCTGCTCTCTTTTAATTACCTCTCAATTGCATTTACCCCATAAAACAATAGATGTTTGCTCATTTGACAGGTAGGTTTGGGGAAAATGGACATTTAATATATCTATGGATACTTTTTTGGAGAGCAGGCAAAAATCTATACCTACATACCTATATCTATATCTGTATCTATCTCTATATGTATCTGTCTATGGATTCCAGGAGGCATCTTTCCATTCCTCTCACTTGAGGGCCTCATTTTCAATATGAGACCTGGGGTTGTCTGGGTGACCACTTTACTAATATATGGGAATGATTTTGTCTCCTTTTAAGTCTCTCTCCTCAATCCTTTAATTATTGGGTCTTAATTATAAAAGTTCTTTGTTATGAAGTTGTTTACTTATATCGACTGGCATTAATTGTTTTCTACTATCCAGCTCCAATTTACTTTCTCCATTTTATACTGGTGATGTCTTTGGCTTTTACAGAGATTTATGCTTTTCAAAGTGCTTTCATATGTGTGTGTGTGTGTGTGTGTGTGTGTGTATGTAAATATATATGAGAGAATATTTCCATTGATCTTCACATTGACACTATGAAATAGAGCAAATTTTACAAACGTAAAAATTGAGAGTCAGATAAGTTATGTGATTGCTAAGTTGCCTAGCTGATAAATGGCAATGTTTATGCTGAAATTTGGGTGAAATGATTCAAAACTCAGTGTACTTCCATCATCTTCTACCAGCAACTCAGAGATGGCATGTAGCTTACTCTCTGTTTGTGCTCATCTAGTTCCTTCTCTCAACTAATCAAGAAATGACTCACTTTCCAAGGCTCAGTTCAAGTCCACCTTATTCCTGAAAGCTATCTTTGGCAAAGGCAGTCTAGAGTTATTTCTCTATAAATACTTGTTATTTGTGCCATTTAGTTTGTATTTACTGATATGCTGTTTTGTATGGTTGACTACGACAAATTAGATGTTTAGAGATAAGGAAATGTCAATCAAACTGAAATGAAACCAGGCAAGAAGCAGCAAGATATTGGTGTTTACTTGGAGTCTTAGGAATTGCAATTCAGGAGACACAAACTCAATAGGAAATTGAATTGCATTTCAAGGAGAGAAAGGAGAGAGAAGGGTTTTAAAGGAAAAAAGAGGAAGAAGTTTCAAAAGTTACACAAATCATTTGACGAAAATCATGATTGGCTAGGATGTTGTCCATACATGAGTCTACATATGATTGCCCGCAAGGGCGGCAGTTGGCTAAATTTAGCAATGTTCAGGATACTGCAGTCTTTTGCAGTTTGGCTCAGTTTAAAAGTTCACAGCAAGGTCTCGGTACAGCTGTCCTTGGGTCCCTGCTAACTTATCTGTAAAGTGGGGAATAATTAATTCATTCAGAAAACATTTGTTGAATGTGCACAGTGGTGAACTGTGAAGGAGACAGACAAGTAAAACAAATCATCATGAGTTGCAAGCAAGAGTTAAATGATTTAAAAAATAAAGCCAGAGGATAAAGTAGTGACTACAGAGAGGATCTTCATTAGATAGGGTGGTCATGGAAGGTCTTTCTAGGGAAGATGATACTTTACCTAAGACCTGACTGATGTGTAGAGCTAGCCTTGCAAAGACCTGGTGAGGAGCTGTTCAGGCAGGAAGACTTGAGGTTTGAGAGAGCTTGGCTTGTTACAGAAATAAGAAGGCAAGTGTGGCTGGAGAGTAGTGAGCAAGTGCTGTGGTCATACTTGCAGGGATGAGGTTGCTGAGGAAGGGAGGGATCACATCATGTGGGGATTTGAGGCGGCAGTAAGGAGTTTGGATTTTATTCTAATTGCTATATGAAGGCAATGGAGAGAACAACAAGGTACTCTTGCTGTTGGCGGTGAGGAATGGATTAACACAGAAAAGCACTTAGCACAACGCCTGATAGCTAAGTGTTCAACATATTTTTATTCTGCCTTCATATGTATGTTTTATAAGCTCCTCAGATGCAAGAACCATATATATCATGCCATTATATTCCCTATACATGTGGCACATTGTGACACAGATAGCTGGATGAGGTTCGCTAGATATGAATGTTAGCCTAGCGAGCTGCTATGCAATAGCCTTTTCCACACAAATGACTTGCACTGTTCTGAGTAATTCAGCTCAGCTGCCTGATTTTGCTTATTTAACATCATCTCATACGCGAGGTTATCTGATGAGTTCTGTAATAACAACTTGTGCATAGTGGAGTGTGTAAGTATGCATAATTCTCAACCCAATCTATATTTAATTGCCACTCTGGAAAAACATTGACTTTTGTATGATTATGAAAAAAAAAAAAAAGAACAGCACAAGTATAAGGGATGAAGAACCCCAGTTAGCATCTTGGAAAGGGAATATCTTCAGAAAAGTTCTTTTTATCTTTATTTGCCATACCATCTGCTTTTCAGATAAGCAGAACTAGTGAGTTCTTTATTGAGATACATACTGTTACTTAGACTTTGAAAGTTTATTTCTTCTTAGAAATGCCAAGCACTTGGATTTTCGTGTGCTTTAGAGCACGTATTCTTTTTCTTTCTGACAGAGGAGAGATCAAGACAGAGACCCCTCTATCCAGGTTCCCCTGGTAAAGGTTTCTTCCCAAATGGCAGCTTCTCAAGAACCATTTGTCACTGTTGCTATGCATAAGAAGTAAGAAAATTTTTATATTTTTCCTTCGTATGTTCACATTCAGATCACTCACTCAGGGACATGCGCTGATTTTTAAATTATCTGCTGTTTGGAATTAGAGATGTCTCTCGGGTTTTATGCAACTTCAAATCTGAGCCAATCTATCTCTCCTCTGAATTGGTGGCCCTTTTTGTTGTTTCTTCTCATTTTGTTCATAGAAGGTGACCTTTGGATGATTAATAAGTACACTAGCTTGAGCTTCAACATACATTTAAAAACATTCGTTTGATTTTTCAGCCATCTAGCTCACTTTGAAAACAATCAATAGACAGGATAAAACTTTAGCAAGTTAAGGGCAAACCATTATTTCACTATATTCTCTTTTCATCTTCTTACGTCTTCAAGCTCTGTATTTCTTTTAGACAAAAACATCAGATAAAATCCAATAGCAATAGAGGAGCAAAGACATTAAATCAAAAGTACTCTTACTCCTTTGATATTCTCAGTCTTTAATAGTTTTAAGTGTGATTTAAATTTTTTCTCTTAACCAAAATGGAAATTTCTTGGGGGAACAGATCATGCTATGTAGTCATGTTTCTCTACAATGCCAACAAACACATAGTAGATTGAACAGACACTCAACAAACACATAGCAAATTGAACAGAATATTTTGAGACAACAGATTTGCATGTTGTTTAATGACTCTCTCCTGTAACTTAAAACCTCATGATATCCTACTTGTGACAGTAATTACATTATATTTAACTTCTGAGCCCTTGAATTTGACATGCTGCAAGAAAAGATAAAGTACTAACAGGGCTTTATCTTATGGTAAGTACACTGCTGCATTTGGGCTGTATAATTCAGGCCCTCCAGAAGAAAGTATATGTACTCTTTATTTTAAAGATGGAAGACTTCGAAAGGGAAATGCAAATGAGGGTAGCTTAATTTCTTTCCTCTTAAATCTGTGTAGTGCAACACAACATTCTTCAAAGCTATTTTACTGAAGGTCACAGGGTATGATGCTAGTGATGTTTTGATGTCTAGAACATTGACAGTTTTTCTCCCCAAGTTTTTGCAACAAAGCGTATGAATGACAATGAAACAAATCGTACTTTTCAGAGTCAGGTTTCATGAAAATAAAAGTATATGATTCATTATTCTCAGGTGAATTGCGATAGATTTTGACAAACCATTAGCCTGTAGCCATTTCTAATAAGAATGGGTGAGTTTATGTCTGGTTCGGGGAAGGTGCTTTGGGCCATAAATACTCAGTGCTTTCTTTGGACTGAGAAACACTGTGCTGGACATGATTTCTTGTCATAAATCTCAAATTGAGCCAGGTATTCCTCCCAAATCAGCTCCCCTTAATAAATTTTTAGCTCTATATGCATGAACTCCTCTTAAATAATGGCTATATTTCTTGACAGCATGTTGAAACTGAAAAGAGAGAGATAGAGGATATACATATATATGTATATATATATATATATATATATATATATAGATAGATACATAATATTTAACTTGTGACTCTGATATTTAATTTTTCTACCTCAAGAATTTGGAGAAGATGATCTCATTTATTAAAAACAGCTGTGCTGTTATGAACATTGTTTTGAGATTTCAGTATAATAATGGTTGTTTAGAGTCTATTAAACTGACAAAAGTAACTTTAAATAATGAATAAAGTTACAAAGAATTAGAAACTGGTGGTCTTGTACATTGCTGGTATGATTTTTATAATAATTAGAAAACAATCTGGGATATATTCTAAAAATAAAAGTGTGTATAATTTTTTCCCAAGAATTCCACTTTCTGAGGAAATAATTGAAAGTATGGAGAGAATCATATGCATGAGCAAATTCATTGAGGTATTTCACATAACTGCAAAAACAAAACAAAACAAAACTCAAATAAATGAATAATAGTTGTGGAATGCTTATGTAAATTAGTATGCCTCCATGCAATGGAACATTATGAGGCCTTAAAAATCATGGTTAATTGGCATCATAAACATGGTAAGAATTTTTATTGTACAATAGTAAATAAAAGTGGGCTGACTCCTAAATTATATTATTTTCATGTTACAACTATCAAACTGATTAGAAAGGAATGTATTAAAATTATAATATTAGTTATGTTTGGGTGATGGGATTATTCATTTATTCATCCAACAAATAGACTATGTAAACTATATATATTTTCATTTAATTCTTGCAATAACTGCAAATTTGCATCCCTATTTTAAAGAAAAAAAGTACATAAATAACGAGATGCTTTAGATCAGAAGCTTGATGTTCAAGTTAGTTCTTCAGTTATCTTTCCAATACTATGGATACTGAAGATATAATATTAAATAGATTCTTTACTTTTTCTTAAAAACATATTGGTTTTAACAATAGCTTAATTCAGGATTAAGCACATGAAAATTCCTTCAGACAACTCAGAAAATCTGTACATAAGGTACTAAGATTAGAGTTTTGGTCAAAAACCTGATTGAGACAATTGTTATTTGAGAAAGAATACTGAGTAACCTCCTCCAAACCTATAGATTTTTCAAGTACTAGCTGTATGACTTTAAGTACGTTACTTCTCTTTGGTTCAGTTTCCTCATCTTAAAATGGTGATAATTATCATAGGGTTGTCTTGAGTATTAAATAAATATATATGCACACACATATACACACTCTTATATGTTCATATATACAATATACATACTATATACATATATATGTATGTACCACATAGAACATATATAGCATATATGTAAGCATACGCTCATTGAATATATAAAATATAATTTATATATGTAGTCTCTCATACTAGAGCAGTGCTTGACACATAGTAAATTCTCAATATGTAGCAGCCAGTATCGCAATTCTGTTGGTCTAGTTGTAGCTTTACTTTATGATATTCCATGTACTCCCATTGTTCATTCTCAACATTTCTTGATTAAATTATCTGCTTACTCTTCAAATTCAGTACCAACTGCCAAATTTTAGTTAAAAAAATTGGGAATTAAGCTGTAGAGTTATTAAAACTTTGTTTTAATAACTAGCTTAATTAATATACATCTATAATTTTGTAATACTGTCTTACTGCTCAAATGTCTGGTAATTTCTTTTGCAGTTTATTCCTAGGAACTATAAATTTGCTACTCCAATTGTGAATTGAAGCTTTTTTCATAATGTTTTTAAATGTTTATTGTAAAAGCTGTTGATTTTGGTTGGATAATCTTGTATGTGGTCACCATTATGTGCTTTCACTTCAGTTCTAATTGGTTTTCTAGCCTATTCTTTTGTATTAACAAGTAGACAAACATATCTGCAAAATGAATTTATTGCTTTCATCTAATATTTAATGATTCCTTTCTTTTTTTGTTTTATTGCATTGGTTATCTATATATAATACAATGCTGCAAAGTCACATTTATAATAGGTATCTTTGTTTTGTTTAAAATATTTTCAATATTTAAAACTTATTGTGTTTATCATTGCAGTTGATAGATACCATTCATCAATTTAAGACAGATTTTATTTATCTGTAACTCAGCATGATTTTCAAAACTCAGGAATAAGCTTAGAATTTTATCAAAGGCTTTTCCTCACATTCAGAGGATCACATCATTAAATAGTTAACCCATTGGATCATATTAATAATTTTCCTAATGTTAAATGATCCTCGTTATTCTAGAATAAACCCTGTTTGGTAATTAATAATATTCTTTTAATATCCTTCTATATTTTCTTTGTTAATATATTGTACTTAGGAATTTTACACTGGTTTTTCTTAAGATATAAACATCCATACTATATTGTGTGTGCATATTATATTTTTCCAATTTTATATGCTTTTCAGGAATCAAATAAAGAATTGATTAACTTTCATTTCTTACTGTTGTTTGAAGCTTGAAGATTTGATAAAATTTGTTCATTAAGTCATCTGAGCTGAGTACATTCTGAGGGGAGATGAATCTTTTAATACTTTAAATTTCTTTCATGGTTACTGATTTACAAATAATTTTCAACTCTTGTTATGTCAGCATGGAAGTTTACATTATTTTTTGGTCCATATAGATTTTCTGATTTTGCCATAAGATTTTATCTAATTTTTAAATATTTTTCTATATTTATCATTATTTCTCTAACTACTCCCTGTCTCCTCTTTTATTTCCAATGTGGATTATTTGCATTTTATTTTTTTTTCTTGATTAAATCTGGAACAGATTAGATCATTATTTTTTAATTTTTTTAAAAAGGCTTCTATTGGTTTTATTTTTTATTGTGTTTATTTTGGTACGGTTTTTATTTTCTTAACTTCTGTTTTTTTGTTTATTAATTTCTTTTTTGACTTTTTTGGCATCATTGTGTTCTATTTTTCCTAGTTTCTTATGTTGTATTCTTGTCTATTAATATTTTGATGACATTGAGTTTAGATCCAAAAATCATGTTTGTGATGTCCTCTTATATTTCATTGAGGATTACAGAATATTCCTCTTTGCCTTATACTTCTTTTTGCTTTAAAAGTACTTTCTTATTAATATATTGCTATTCCTCCTTTTCTTTTTATTATTGTTGGTATTTGCCTAGTAGACACACTTAACTCTGTTTCTCACCTTTCTCTGACATTTTATTTATTTGTTTATTTAGTAACTTGCATATAGCTAAAAGTTTATTAATCCAATCTGAAAGTTTCTGTTTTAATTAGAACACCTAATTTACTTGTTTTTATTGTGATCACTTTATATTATACATTCTTTCTGCCATTTTATTTTATGATTTCTTATTTTCTTGTTTATTTTACTTTTTAAAATTATTTTTATTATTAATTTATTTATTATTTATTTCAGAATATTAAGGGGGGGCAAATGTTTTGGTTACATAGTTACTTTTGTACAGTTTGAGTCAAAGTTGTAAGTGTCTCCATCACCCAGATAGTGTGCATTGTATCCGTTAGATGTGAATTTTCTAATTGAGGGCTGAAATTCATAAGTAATGATGGTTGAAGGTGGTCTTCCCAGAAAAAGTGAATATAATTCCCTCAGTGAGTGAATTTAGATTCTATCTGCAGAAGAGCTTTGTGGGAAGAAAGAGTGCATGTTTGTGACCAGGCAAACCTTCTAGGTTGCCCAGAGAGTTTGCGCGATGGATGCAGAGGCTGCTTGTTCACCAGGGGACTGTAAGTTATCTGAAGCACCCTGTAGTGCTCTTGCTCTTTTGTCCCAATAACATCTGTAAGTTTCCCATGGCAAATTCTTCATTTTATTGACGGCTGTCGTCTGGAGGACTCGCGGTGCGATAAGTAGTACAGCAATTCTGCAGCTTACTATCTCCTACCCAATTGTGCCTCCAGTTCCTGCTGTCTTTGATCTTGGTGTTCTTCATGGATTTTGAGAGGAACATTCACTTTGTTAGTAGTCTTCTGTCATGTCTTGTCAGTGCTGCAGGTTAGCTCTATTAGATTTTACCATCAATCTGATCCCATCTGCCTTGCATCTTCTAGAAATTCCCCACTGTTCTGGTCTGAGGCTGGCATCTTTCCCAGGTTTCTAGTGCTACCATGGATTCATCCTTATTTTTAAATCTTTTCTGTTGTTTGAGTGGCATCATGGGAAGTAGGAAAGATTAATACATATGCTCAGATATCCATCACGAAGCAGAAAAACTCCATTTTTAGTTTTAGCAATAAAGTTTCTTTCCTCTGAGGAATCAGCATAGTTTATTTTACAAAACTCATCATTTTTCTTTTGGTTTAAGTTTTGTATAACCATTCCAGAAATATTAAGTGCTGGGTATTTTGCTACATGCTTTGCACACATATGTTTATAGTTTTATAACCATGCATACTAAATATTATTTTTTTAATTTTACAGATAAAAAACAAATGTCTCAAAAGTTTTAATTAGCAAGTGATTTTAAACAACATGATGCTTTCCAAAATCGTATTTTTATTTTTTTTAAGGATTTTTTTTTTATTTCAGCACATATTATGGGTGTACAGATGATTAGGTTACGTATGATGCCCTTGACCCCTCTCCCCGCCAAGTCCGAGCTTCAAGTGTGTCCATCCCCTGGGAGGTGCGCTTCACACTCATTGTTTGTCAAAATCATATTTTTAAAAAGAATAAATTGATTTAAATATATAACACTATAGATTTCATAGCATAACTTAAAACACTAAGTTTTATGGTTTTGTAATTTTGTCCAAGACTAGTGCTATAAGTGATAATTTCTTCATTGTAGATTTCAAATATTTGCAATGATTTTGGAAGACATTATCTCTAAATCTACTAAATAATTTATTCAGATATGTCATTCTATTGACCATTTTCCTTATCCCCATGGAGACAATGATCACTACAATATGTTTATAAATGTGTATATGTTTACAACATTTACATCTGTATCACAGATATAATGTGATATGCTGGCAACAATTAACTTCATGATCTAAGTATCAACTATACCTAATTCTATGGCATAAGAATTGGTTATACTACACTAAACATTTCTGGAAAAAAATCTCCAAAACAATTAAATGATAATATTCATGAATAGAAATGAAACTGAGAACATTTTTATAACATTAAACACCTGCTTATCTTCTGAACAACTCGTCTGTGGTCATTTGTAATTTCAAGAATTCAATGCAGTGCATTTCTTCAGGTTGACATTAATGATGACAAAGCTCAGGGAGTGAAAAATTCTTTAGGTTTCTTAAAATCAGAACTTTTAAAAATTCAAGTCCCTTATTTAAACAACAAGAGAAACATATTAGTGATGTGAATAAAATTGTGTTAATTATCTAATGTTAATGACATAATTTAAGTGACTTAAAAGCATTCGTTAAAATGCTTTACCATTGGTGTAACTTCCTGGCACACCGAACAAGTTTGAGTTTCAAGAATGATCCAGGCTAATTTTTATGTTTTTTTTGGTAACTGCCACTTGCCAAATCATGGCTCCTGTAGTTAGATTAGAAGCTGCTCTTATATTCTCTAAGAAAACATGAATAGATAAAACTGTCTTTACCACCTCCACCTCCCAAATAGTTAACTTCACTTCATTTTTAATTGATAGTTCAATTGGGGCAATTAAACAGGCACAGAGAACATTGTATCTTAATTCAGTTATTATATGTGACTGTCTTCTTTACTTTCTGGTCATTTTCAGCCATTTCAAAGCCTTTAGTGGGCGTATAGTTGATATTTAGATCATAGGGATGATTTTCTTTTCCTCCTTTCCTCCCTGCCTTTCTCCTTTCATTCCTCCACTCCTCCCTTTTTTCTTTCTTCCTCCCCGCTCCCTCTTCTTTCTTCTGCTCTTCTATCCTTTCATTATTTTTTCTGTCTGGACATCATCATTTTACTCTTAAACTGAAAGTGTAATTTATAAGTTGAGATTCTAGGTCTATATTCTAAGTATATCTGAGGCTAAGGTTGTAATTTTGTGTTTAGCACTTTTATTAGTGCTTAAAGCAACTAGGCTTTTTTCGTCCCCCCTTCTCCATTCTGAGTTGCTATTTATATGAGTGATTATCATATTTGCATCTGTTTTTTTTCCTAATTCACCTACTCAGAATCCTAATTACTGGTGAATTACTCCTTCATTTTATCACCTGGTTCTTGAAGGAAGCAGCCTACTCGGAAATGTTTAAAAGTAATGGAAATTAAAACATAACCTGAAAGTGAATTCATGATTTAATTGGATTGATCAGAATACTGTATTTATCTTAGCTTCTTAAATTTCAGATTGTTTTCTAATCACATTTTTGTTTTTAATCTACTTTAAAAAAATTCTGAAGAAGTGATATATTTCTATTCATTTCTAGGTTACAGCCAGAAACAAGAGAAAAATAATTTTCAGTTTCAAAAATTCCTTCTTTACATTTTTGTGTACATCCTAAGGGAGGTTTCTTATAATAACAAAGTGATCAAAAATTGACCCAAATAGTGGAACAAACTGAATTAATCTTAATGAAACCTGAACTAAACACAAATATTTGAACCACCACTTGAAAAAAAGATATTCTTGGCAATTGTTACCTTTCATTTGTCATTATAAACATAATCTACATTCACTACATAACATTTCTAAAATACAAGAAAATATAAAGGAAGGAAAAATCAACCACAACATCATCACAAAGAGATATTTACTACAACATTTTGATATATGCTTTCCTAAATCTTCCTGGCACACACGTGTTTGTACACAAATATACACATATTTTTTAAACATGCTGTACATATGGTTTAAGTCTTAAAAAATTATTAATTTTATTAGTTGAAGCTGGAGCCAAGCATTTTCTAAAGTGACTGAAACAGAGCATCAAAATATTCTCTGCACTAAACAATTATCTCATTTCAAACTGATCTATTACAGACAAGTTTTCAAATCCTTAAATGTTCTTCTAAATGGTCTCATTAGTTGTATCGTATCATTTTAACTTGTTATCACTAGAGGATAGGTGAAAGATTCCCTTGTGAGTTTAGTTATTCAAATTTTAAATTTTATTCATTAATTCGAGAAGCTCCCATGAACTTTACTATTGAAAATGCTTTAAACTCACTGTGAAGAAACTATTTTAAATTCATTGCTGCCAAACTGTTTTAAGATCTCAAGCTAATGCAATAAGCACTCCTGTAGAAACAGAACTTAAGAGCTGTAGTGCATGATCCATTTTGGCTAAGCTACTCTCAGGAGTAGGGGGAGATTCAAAGTTGTCGAATCTGATTTGGAGGGCCTTCTTTAAGAAAATGAATACAAAAATGGTACTACACTTGGCAATGTTAATAAAAAAAGATATTTCCATAAGTACATTGCTAGCCACCCCACCCCAGGGTGTTGGAAGGAGCCCATATAAGTGAATAGCCCTGAAGCTTGAGGATTTCTTAGGTTCATATTAAATTTGCCTTGGCTCAAGAGTTAACATTAATTTTCAGAAGCATAGTTACATTTCACAATATTACATTACTGAATGTGGATTTAAAGTTACTTATTTCCTAGGAAAGAAATAGTGAGGACAGGAGTGGGGAAAGCCAGTGGCTATATTGTAAGTTCTGCTGCTAAGACTAAGAGAGGGACTATTTACCTGAAGCTTCATGTGATGACCTCATCCATGGCATATTATTAGTGCGTGATATGTCAAAGTTCAGATATCAAAAAAGGAAGCTAAGGGGGTAGCCAAATGCAGGGAAGATCAGAAGCAGAAACAGAGATCCTGTCTCAAGATTTCAGAAAGTAATGGAAAAAGCATTCCCAGGGTATAATGGGAAAGTAATGGGAAAGGCAGGTGAGCTGGATGGGAGGGCTATCTGAGCTCAAATGATCAGAGATGGAATGTGATGGACCTATCATGGTGACAATGAGCTAGGCCTATTCTCAGCTTAGCAGGGCAATCTCGAGTGAGAGAACTTTCCCAATTTTATTTATTTATTTATTTTATTTCACAATATTATGTTTGTGAACCAAAACAACAAATGGTTTGGTTACATGAATTGCTTTTGTACTGCTCGAGTCAAAGTTATAAGCGTGCCCATCACCCCGATAGTGTACATTGTACCTGTTAGGTATGATTTCACCCATCCCCTCCTCCCCCTCCCATCTGCATGATTTCCATTGACTTTTACTTCCATCTGTGCACATGAGTGCTAATTGGTTAGTTCCAATGTAATAGTCAGTACACGTAGTGTTTGTTTTTCCATTCTTGCAATACCTCACTTAGGAAGATGGTCTCCAGTTCCACCCAGATTGTTGCAAAAGGTACCAATTCTTTTTTTTTTATGGCTTAGTAGTACTCCACGGTGTACATATACCACATTTTATTAATCCACTTGTGAATTTTTGGACACTTCAGTTGATTCAATATCTTTGCGATTGTGAATTGTGCTGCAATAAACATTCTTTTTCATAAAATGTCTTTTTCATAAAATGAATTTTTTTTCCTTTGGGTAAATACCCAGTAGTGGGATTGCTGGATCAAATGGTAGGTCTACTTTTAGTTCTTTGAGGAATCTCCTACTATCTTCTATAGAAGTTGCACTAGTTTGCAGTCCCACCAATAGTGTTTAAGTGTTCCTTTCTCTCCACATCCATGCCAGCATCTATTGTTTTGGGACTTTTCGATAAAAGCTATTCTCTCTAGGTTTAGGTGATATCTCATTGTGGTTTTGATTTGCCTTTCTCTGATGATTAGTGACATTGAGCATTTTTTCATATGTTTATTGGCCATTAGTCTATCTTCTTTTGCAAAGCTTCTGTTTAAGTATTTTGCCCACTTTTTAATGGGGTTGTTTGATATTTTCTTGCTGGTTTGCTTGAGTTTTTTGTAGATTCTGGTTATTAGCCCTTTATCAGATGTATAGCATGTGAATATTTTCTCCCATTTTGTAGGTTGTTTATTTGCTCTGAATAAACAGAGCAAATTGTTTTCTTGGCTGTGTAGAAGAGTTTTAATTTAATCAAGTCCATTTATTTATTTTTGCTGTTGCTGTGATTGCCTTTGGGGACTTCTTCATAAATTCTTTACCTACGCTGATATCTAGAAGAGTTTTCCCAACATTTTCTTCTAGAATTCTTATGGTTTCAAACCTCCCAAGGCTCAATGAGGAAGAAATAGAACTCCTGAATAGACCAATTATGATTTTATATTGCTGCTTCAAGCAATGAAATTGAAGCAGTAATAAAAAATCTTCCAACCACAGAAGTCCAGACCAGATAGTTTCACAGCTGAATTTTATCAGACCTACAAAGAAGAATTGGTACTCATACTGCAGAAATTATTTCACAACATAAAGAAGGAAGAAATTCTCCCCAGCTCATTCTATGAAGCCAGTATCACCTTGATACGAAAGCCAGGAAAGGACACAAAAAAATAAAGAAAACTGTAGACCAACGTACCTTATGAATACAGATGCAAAAATCCTCAATATTCTAGAAAACAATTCAGCAGCACTTCAAAAAAATAATCCATCATGATCACATGGGTCTCATCCAGGATGCAAGAATGGTTCAACAGGTGTAGATCTATGAATGTGATTCACCGCATAAATGGAAGCACAAACAAAGATCATGTAATCATCTTAATAGACGCAGAAAAAGCATTTGACAAAAATTCAGCACCCTTTTATGATAAAAACTCTTAACAAAATAGGCATAGATGGAACACACATCAAAATTATAAAAACCATATATGACAAACCCACAGCCACTTCATACTGAACAGAAAGGGTTGAAAGCATTCCCACTCAGAACTGGAACAAGACAAGGATGTCCACTGTCACCACTTCTATGTAACATTGTGCTGAAAGTCCTAGCCAGAGCAATCAGGCAAGAGAAGGAAATTAAGGGTATCCAAATTGGGAAACAGGAGGTCAAACTATCGCTCTTTAATGATGATATGATCTTATATCTAGAAAACCCCAAAGATTCTGCCAAGAGACTCCTGGAATTGATAAATAAATTCAGCAAAGTCTCAGGTTACAAAATCAATGGACAAAAATCAGTAGTATTCCTATACACCAACAACAGTCAAGCTAAGAATCAAATTAAAGACTCAATATCTTTCACAATAGCTACAAAAAAATACCTAGAAATATATTTAACCAAGGAGATGAAAGATCTCTACAGAGAGAACTATGAACCACTGAGGAAGGAAATTACAGATGGTGTGAACAAATGGAAAACATATCATGCTCATGGATCAGCAGAATCAAGATTGTTAAAATGTCCATACTACCCAAAGTGATTTACAGATTCAATGCAAACTCCTTCAAAATACCAATGTTATTTTTCACAGATGTAGAAAAAATAATTCCATGTTTCATTTCAAACCAGAAATGAGCCTGAATAGATAAAGCAACCTTAAGCAACAGGAACAAATCTGGAGGCATCACTTTATCGGACTTTAAGCTATACTACAAGGCCATAGTAACCAAAACAGCATGGTACTGGCATAAAAATAGAGACGTAGACCAATGGAACAGAACAGAGAACCCAGATATAAAACCATACATATATTGTCATCTGATCTTTGATAAAGTAGACAGCAATATATTAATATACTGGTAAAAAGTATCCCTATTCAATAAATGGTGCTGGGAAAATTGGATAGCCACATGGGGAAGATTGAACCAGGATCCGTATCTCTCACCACTCACAAAAATTAATTTGGGATGGACAACTTTCCAAATTTTAAATTGTGGAAGCAGCACCTGATTTGGAATCAGAAAATCAGCATCTGAGTTCTCTTGCTACTGCTTTATAGCCATGTAATTAGGCAAGATTTTAAGCTCCCTGAGTTTCAGTTTCCTCATTTGTAAAATAATGATATTAAGGATTTTTCTCATTGTCTATTGTTATGTAATAAACAACCTCCACATTTAATGGCCTAAGATAACTTTCTTTTTTTTCACATGAATCTGCAATTTATGCAGGGCTCAGCTGGTACAGCTTGTCTCTATTTTACTTGGAGTTATCTGTGGTGGCTCCAAGGATGGGGGTTAGGGTCATCTTCACTTAGTTCACTTGCTCACCTGTCTAGTAGTTGGTGCTGGCAACCTGCTACCCGTGGCTGGAATACCTACACATGGCCTTTCCATGTGGCTGTTTGGCTTCCACATAGCATGGTGGCTGGTTTCCAAGGACAAGTATCCCCAGGCATCTGGACAAAAGCTGTATCACAGTTATGACTTAGCTTCGGCACTCATCCAGGCCATAGTCACAGGCTAGCCATGATTCAAGGGAAGGGAACACAGAGTAGCCTCTCACTGGAGGAGTTATAATTCACATTGCAGGAAGAACATGGGATGTATTTCTGGGGCTATCTCTGGAAGATACAATCTATTGCAAGAATTGTAGTAACACACATTTATCAAGAGCACTTAATATGTACTGAGAGATTTATATACTTTATCTCTTTTAAGTTTTCACCACAACCCTCTGAGGTAGGTACTGCTATTATCCCTATTTTTCAGATGAGGAAAATGCAGTGTAAAGAGTCTTATTTCACCAAGAATATAGACAATAAGGGTTGGAGTCCATATTTGAATCCATATCTCTAGAGTCCATACTCTTAATCTTTCACAGCAGAATTGTATTCAGTATTAAACAAGAACATATACATAAAAATGGTTTAGAAATTATAATTTGCTATGCAAATTTAAGTTTTTTTAAAGAAAAACTTTGGAAAATTTTTTAGAAATATTAATAATTTAGATTTCAGACATTTATTGAATGGTATCTGGTTGGCTTGACAATTTAAATAATATTATAATGAAGTTATTGGTGTTTCCAGAAGGTAAAACTACTGAGAATCTTGTTTTTTTAAAATTCTCTCTGATTATTTCATTCTCTCATCCCAAGCATCCTTGGCCACCCCTGTATTTCCCTGAAAATATAGGTCACCTCTTGCATTTTCATTATGGAATCCGAGAATCTTAAAACTGTAAAAAGTCTTAGATTTTATATGGTCTAACTACGTTTTGTGTTCCTAGAGTCTTGAGATGCAGTTTCCAGGAGCTTAATAACTTTTGAGAATAAATATTGGTGTAGAGTATTTTTCCTCCTGATATTTTCAAGTAAATGTAAAATTTCTAGCAGTTTTTATGGCCCTAAAGAATGACAGACTTGGGGTGAAAATTTTATTTTGAATTTCTTTTGGTGGTTAAATATTTGGACAATTTTATTGGAATTTTTCCGTCTATTACTGTTTAACCAAATAGCAACACAGGAAGAACAAATGATAACATTTCCATGTTCCAAGAGCTTGTAATGCATGGGAAGCAGACTTCAGAAACAGTGACTGGTTTCAACATAGCAAAGACTTATTCTCTAGGATATATGGCCTTCTTCTTGAAGTGCAGTGTTTCATTAAACAAGACAAAGAATTCCCATACGTGAGTATGTTTGTGGCAGAGAAATCAATTTTAGTTATACTACAAAACACCACTCAGCGTTTGTCCTACGTGAAGCCTTCCATAAAGAGGTTGTCTGCAGGACAAAGCCAGAAACTCTCTTAGAGGCATTCTGTAATTTACTTAGAGAGGCTGCATAAAGTAACTGTGGAAGATGGCAGGGATTTGTGGCCTGTGGTTCACCTCGAGCTGAACCTCAAACCCGCTTCTTCATCAAGCTAGGCTATCTCTACTTCTATTTGAGATAGAAGGTCATGTTTTCATGGCAGAAGCATGTTGTTAAAGGTCCCAAACTTTAGCCTGGGACTGTCCTGTGTGGCCAGTATTAGGATGTCAATATTGCAGAGGCTTCTTCTACAACAGAAAGGGCCTGGCTTGATTTCTGAATATTGTGTGGGTGCAACTTTCTGACACCCCAGGAAACTTGTGTAATCATTTCAGAGTCATGGTGTGGCCTAAGTCCAGACTCTAAAGGCTAGAATCATAGATGTCAAGTTTTTTGTTTTTTGTTTTCCTATCCAGAACAAAAATATCACCCAGAGAGAGCACAGACATCCATTTCCCAAGCCTAAACATTTCTGATAATCAGACAATAAGATTTCAGAAGTATTTGCTTTAGAAAGGCTAGTATAGGAAAAGAAATGGCAATCATCAGTACTCAACCTGATGCTTCACTATATTATTAAGATGATTAGAGTTTGAAGTCTGGTAAATAAATGTTGGCGTGGATGCGGAGAGATAGGAACACTCATACACTGCTGGTGGGACTGCAAACTAGTGCAACCTCTGTGGAAAGCAATATGGAGATACCTTAAAGAGATACAAGTAGAATTACCATTTGATCCAGCAATCCCATTACTGGGAATCTACCCAAAAGAACCAAAGTCGCTCTACGAAAAAGACACCTGCACCCGAATGTTTATAGCAGCACAATTCACAATTGCAAAGATGTGGAAACAACCCAAGTGTCCATCAATACATGAATGGATTAATAAAATGTGGTATATGTATACCATGGAGTACTATTCAGCTTTAAGAAACAATGGTGATATAGCACCTCTTGTATACTCCTGGATAGAGCTGGAATGCATTC
>RJWJ010018384.1:0-31665 GCA_004363605.1 Indri indri | reverse complement strand
ACGTCTATGAGATTGCTTTTATCCACACATCTTCGCCTGTGTCTTGTCAACTTGCTTAGACTCGTACTTCTGAAATTCAGTATAACAACAGTATGGTTGATGGGTAGGAAGGGGAACGAGAGTGAAGGTAAGAAAAGTGGTCCTGTAATGACAATAATAAAGGAAAGAGATGATAAGACCTGAACTAAGGAAGCTGCCACGCATTTGAAAAGTAGAGGCAGGATCAAGACAGGTGTGTTCTCAGCATAACGTGGCAATGGCAAATGTAGCTATTTTGCCGAAAATTTTGCACTGAAAGGACTTCATTTTGATTTAAAAAAAAGAAAGGAAGAAAAACAAAATATTCTACTAAGACTTTTCTAGTTGGAAGTAGAAAATAAACATGATAAGTATCAAAAAACTTTAACATAGACCCTACACAGAGAATTTAAGTTAAACATGTTCAGATCTCAAAAACAAGCCCAGAAATGGAATAATATGTTATCAGAGCACAAATTAAATGACATTCTAAAAACACACTTTGCACACTCTAGATAGTCCACAGTGTAAGAGAGTATGGCAATGAGGTCTCATAAAAGCAGAATAAAGCACTGGATCCTAAGTACCACCGTTCAACTAGTGAAAAATCTTTCCTCTCTGGATCTTTCCCCTTGGATCCTATGGGCTGGAATATTCTCAGCATTGGCATCAAATTTCTCATATACACTGTAGGCATTGTAGCAAACGCTAGCTGGAGTAGTCTAAGATCAATCTCTGACACATTTCTCTGGTTTCAAAATTATATTCTCGATTATTTACAAAATCTTGTGAATGTAAGCTACTGTATAGGATGCTCTCTGCTATTGAACTACATAAATCTCTCTGCATTACTCACATTTCTTGGAATGGCTTGAAACTATTTCTCCACTGGGTGTAATGACAAGGCAAAAAGAAGTATTTCTTCTTGCAAATCCCCTGACATTTTAACTACCCACCCAACCTTGCTTTTCTCATTATCTGCACCAACCATTCCAAGATCCTTCTTTCCTATAAAATTCTTGAAGAAGAAAACAAAATGGAGAACATTTTTGAAATAGTTACAAAGGGTGGGGGGGGATCTAACCTATTTCTAGGAGCTTTAACGTGCCCATGGGAAGGAGGTCAGATCAACAAGGTGGGTAGGGTAGGGGGTGAAGCCCAGGGTGGAACAGTTGAGGTCCTGCTATGCCACATCTGGTGGAAGTCCTTGAAGGAGGGGCCAGGAGGCTTGCAGACCTGAAAATCAGAGTTAGAGAGGCTTACCGGGCGTTCTGAAGCCATCTGGGCCCCGCAGAACCTACGCTCTCGGGGCACTGCTGCATGCCGGGCTCAGCCCATCGCAGCCTGGCCTGCGCTGCAGCCACCTGCCCTCTGCTCGGTGCGGCTCTCCACAACAAACGGTCTGGACAGAAGGCTTTGCACTTGCAGTGTGAGCAGCACTGGTTTCTTCAGCCAGAAGAGCTTCTATTGAAGGCATCAGTATTTCCCTCAGTAGCCCTTATTTCCCAAGATAGATGTATAATTGGTGCTTTGGTGACAGGGATGCCAAAGAGCCCAGAGTCTAGAACTCGCTGAGCCCTCAGATCCAGGCTGGCCCAGGCCCTTCAGTTGGCCTTGACTCCTGGGCCCAGTCTTACAACTGACCGATCAAGGGCCAGTAATCCATGGTGGGAAGGAGGTGCTCCCGGCAGAGTAACGTTTTCCCTCAGAGATCTTGCTACCGAAAGGCTGAAAAGCCAGTTCTGGAATGCTGGAGATCTTTCCCCAGCCTGCCGGGAGTCCCATGCCCTGTTTCTGTCTTCAGATCCCTGCTGTCTGTGATCGTGACTGCAGGAGTTGTCTCCTCAGCAAGAGCGTGAGGCCCTGGGCCCTTAGGTCTCTCCTCAGCATGAAGCACGGTGCTGGCACGTGGGTGATACTCGAGCTGTCAAATCGAGACAGACCGTGCTGTTCTATGCTCCCCTAAAAACCTCAGTCCAACTGAGGAAAGAACCCAATGTTTCTTGTGGCCGACCATGGGTAGCCGAGAGGCCAGAGGAAGGTAAAATCACTTCCTTACTTCCAACAAGTATGGACTTCCAGTAAGTATGGCCGTACTGCGGTCCATGCGGAGCTGACTCTGAATCTGTACAATCTGCTGCTTCCCCAGCCTCCCTCCCTCCTTCCTTTCACCCTCTGCCTTGCACGCACCCTCCCGCCCTGTCACCGGCATCCCCAGGACCTCAGCACCACGAGGCCTCTGAAGCCTGCCCTTCATTCTGGGAGAGCAGCATGAATTCTTTCTTCAAGTGAAGCCTTCATTAGAAAAACAAACCTCTCTCCTGCTAACATGATAACCTTTCGCAGCATAATTTTGATATATTATTATGCTTTAAAAACCCCTTCCCACCAAGGATGAGGAAGAGGTGGAGCAAAGTGAGTGAAGACAGACAGTTCTGTTAGAGACAGGCAAATTACTCCCTCTCAGAAACCACTTATGGGGCCGGAAAGGCCTGGAACAGTGAATGGACCTCCCTAAAGGTACCAGGTCGCCCAGGAGGCAGTGGCCATAAGGTCAGCCGCTCTGAAAGGGCCGGTGTTGTGCAGCTGGCCCTGAGCCCACGCAGGGCAGGGGCTGGACTGCACTCTGCTCCCCCGCAGGATTACGGTAGGGCCAATCTGTAGGCAGCACTTGGGCTCCGCCGGGTCCACTGAGTACCTCGTCTAACCCATATGTTTTCCCTTTCCTTACAAAGCTGCTTCCTCAGCGGGTTGAGGGAGGAAGCCCCTGAGTAAACAGAGAATGCGCTGTTGGGCCAAAGTTTCTCTGCGGTGCACCTCAGGGACGCAACCCCGGGCTAGGCCCACTTCCAGTTCTCTTGCCAGCTTCCAGCCAGGCACAACTGTTGTTCTCGTGAAGTAGTTTCTTTCAACTACATTTACCTCAGCCTCTGAAGGAAAAGCTTATGTCTCCAAACAGCAAGGCAGAGGAAATCTCTGAGGCAGATGTCTACTGAAGGCGCTGAAGCCCTCTGCCCCTCTCTGCCAGAAGGCCCTCCCCACGACAGAACAATGGCTCCAGTCATGCCGGGGAACTCCACAGGCTTCCAGGTTGGCTCGTTTTCAGCATCTGTGTAGTTCAGGGGCCTCATACAGGATGAAGGGTTATGTGGTGAGCAAGAAGTAGCTGACACGAGAGGCCGTAGAGGCATAGATACAGCCGTTATCCCCATTTTACAGATGGGGAAGCTAAGGCTCAGAGGTCACATAGCTAAGAATTGACAGGACCAGAAGTCTAGCCAAAGTTTGTCTGATTTGAAATCCCATATCTTTTATTTTTTATATATATATATTTTTTATTTTTTTATTTTTTGAGACAGGGTCTTGCACGCTCTGTTGCTCAGGGCTAGAGTGCAGTGGCGTCATCATAGCTCACCGCAACCTCAAATTCCTGGCTCAAGTGATCCTTCTACTTCAGCCTCCTGAATAGCTGGGACTACAGGGGTGCACCACCATGCCTGGCTAATTTTTCTATTTTTGATAGAGATGGGATCTCGCTCAGTCTGGTCTCAAACTCCTGGCCTCAAGTAATCCTCCTGTCTGGGCCTCCCAAAGTGGTAGGATTACAGGCGTGAGCCACTGCACCCAACCTGAAACCCTGTATCTTAATCATCACCCTCTCTATCCCCAGTGGGCTGTTTGGTACATGGGGCCAGTGCCCCATCCCAGGCTTACCATCTGGACAGCAACAGCCCTCGAAGTACTGCCAAACTCAAAGACCAGCTCAAGAAATAAGTGGGCTGCACCTCAGGAAGGGACCTAAGGAAAGTTTTGGCAGTAGCAGATGACCCTGTTCTTTGCTGTATTATTGTTGCTGTTTTGGGTTCAGAAACCCAAGGATTAAGCAGACGATCTCCACCACTTACTAGTGCACTCTTGAGCAATTTACCTAATCCCCTCATGCCTCAATTTTCTCATCTGTAAAATGAAAATAATAATAATAGCCCCTACCTCATAGGGTAGTTGTGAGAATTAAGTGAGTTAATACTATGTGCAAACATAGTATGTGCCTATGTGCCTAGAACAGTGCCTGGCACATGGTAAGCACTGTATATTGCTGTTGATACCATCGTCATCACTGTTGCCATCCTCATCCTCATCATCACCACCATCATCTTGGTCTGACACCTCCCCCACATCTCTCCAGGCATAATCAAGCCCTCTTGCCCATTGTTCCCAGAGCCTTTAATGACACCTTCATTGTAGTCCTTATCACTTTGTATCAGTGCCCTGAATGTGAGCAGGAATTGTGACTTTCCACCTCTTTATCTTCAGTGCCTTGTACAGTGCCTAGCACATAGTAGGTATGCAGTAAAGTGTGTCAAATGAATGCAAAATGGTGCTTAATTCCCCAAATAAGACTTTCAAGCCAAGTCACACAGGTTGTCTGATTTTTATAAAATTTAAAATATGTCCCCCCAGCTCATACCTTAGAGATCAGAAGTAAACATAACAATATGTGCTGATAAAATTTAAAGGGCTTTAAATTGTGAAGTGTTAGACATAGGTAAGAGATTTCCATTGTGACAATCATTGTATCAAATAATAGTAATAAACCCTGAATGAGGCACTGAGTGCCCCAGTGACCTAGAGACCCCTCTGGCTTCAGCATTTAAAGACTCAGAAAGGGACAATTTCCTAAGAAGTAGTCCCATGAATGTTGCCCTGAACTTAAAAATTTCAAGGAATCACCATCATTTGAAATGTTTTAAAATGAACTTTTCAAAGACAGACTCCAAAAATCAGTTGATGAACTATCAGTTGAGCACCTACTGTGTGCCACGCACTGGATCCCCAGACATGAGTTAAGACACAGTGCCTGCCTTTGAGGACTCTGTTCTCCAGGAGGGGAAACAGACATGTGAGCTGATAATTCAGTAATTCCTGTATAATATGGAGAGGGATAAGGAGAGGTATGCCCAGCATGTTCGGATGCAGAGGAGGGGCCCAGTTTGGAGGTTTGAGGATTTTAAAATGGCAGTAGAGATTGGCCTAAGACAAAGGGTGCATTTTGAGGTTCTTTCCTGGGCAGCTGTGGTTCAGAGACACCACGGACCCCTAAGCACATTGCCGTACACTCTAAAAGGCACAACTACAGCTACTGCAAGCCACGTTTAAGAGGCCAGCAAGAGGAAGCCCTCCTCCTGGGCGGGCAGGGTGCTGCTGGCCGGGGCGGGGCTCTCCTTCCCAGAGCACGTAGTCATCTTTGCTCAAACAAAGCCAGTGCTGTGTCGGACTGCCACGGGCTTCCCAGCAGCCCACGAGCCCTATCCGCTGGGTCTATAAATAATAACTGAATGTCTTCCACCTCACCTTGAAAGTGCTCCATCATCCGGCTGCTTCTGATGATTTCCTCCCTTCAAGCCCAGGCCTGTGCACCACTGGCCATTAGGGATGTGCTTCTGGTTTTCCAGGGGATGGCTACTCTCTTTGTACTTAGATAATTATTTTGCAATAAATGAGGTGCTGTGGCAAGTGAAACAATAGTGCCTGTTTGTGGGTGATAACCTTTTGTTCACCTTGCGCAGCTGGGCACTCCAGGCTAGGAAGAAACACGAGGAAAGGGAGCCCTGGGTTTGGGGCCAAGATTCACCTCCCTTCCCAGGAAAGAATCTTAACAGTTCGCATGGGGGCTGTGATGTGTTTTCCTCTGGGGCTAGATGCTGATTGCTGTGCAGGTGGGACTTTTTGGAAGTAGCTCCTGTGAGGAAGTCTCCTAAGGGAATTAATGCCAATCATCCCATCTCAGGCTCTGCTGTTCTCAACTAACTTCCCACAACCAACCTTCCCCTTCTGCCCTGGAGGCCTGAGGGGCTGTGAAAGGCCACGCCCCCAGCCCGCCAAGCACCTGGCAGCGCAGGTCGCTGAACGCCAGGAAGAGGCTGGGCTGGGGAGGAGGGGGAGGAAGGCTTGGCAAATCTCGCTGGCACTGGGCCAAGCGCACTAGATGCAGAAGGTAATAAACTGCTTTTGTAAACTGAGAAGTGCCCAAAAAGAAGTTCTGCAGCCACGAGGTGCTTGTCGAAGCGCAGCAGGCAGAGGAAGGAAATAATACCAGGAGGCAGTAGCTGATAACATACAGCCCTGTGGAAGAGTCACCAGAACTTGATCTGCCAAATGGAAAAAGTGAGAACTTCTAAAAAAAAATAGACTCGTTCTACAATTTGGAACATTTGGCCAGCACAGGTATTAGGTGAGTTTTGTAAATAATGGAATTTAGAAATTAAATAACACATTGGCCTCTCTCTTATTGTAATATATATTTATTGCAAAAAGTTTTAAAACTGCAGAAAAGAAGATTTTTTTAATGAAAAAATCAAAATCACCAATAATCTGGCCACCCAAGAATAGCCACAGTTAACATTTGGTGTGGCAACTCTTCATTCTTTGGAACTATATCTGTCACCTAAGATTTTTTACATATAATATTGTTGATTATAGTTACATATCCTATTAATTTATTCACGAATACTTACTGATTGCCTACCATGTGTTGGGGATATAGCAATGAACAAAACACACGTTTCCTGTCCCCATGAAGGTGCAGTCCTCACAGGGAGATAAAGGATAGATAAACGTGAATGAATGTATGTCACGTGCCAGGCAGTACGGGCGGCAGCGGGTGGGGTGAAGAGTGGTTACTACTTTTCTGTGGAATAGCCAGGGACCATCCCGCTGATACGGCGAGATTCCACCGGAGACTGAAGAAGGTGAGGAGGCTACCACGCAGTTTCCAGGGCAGTGTTTCAGGAGAGGACCCGCAAGAGCACGGCTCCAGCGCTGCAAATCCTGGACATGCCAGAAGAACATTCAGGAGTCCAAGGGGGCTGGAGTGGGATGAGTAAGGGGCAACATGGCAGGAAATGGGGTCAGAGTCTGTGGAGCCGGGACTCGGATCACAGAAGGCCTGTGGGCTTTGTCTTGCTTATCGTTTTATTGTGAGCATTTCCCTCGTTTATCACATTTTCTTCAAAAACGTAATTTTTTAACGGCAGCATAAAATTCCACTCTGTGGACCAACCATCGTGTATTCAAATGATATCATTATTGATTATTTTGGTTACTTTTCTCTATTATTAATAACATAATGGTTAACACATAAATCTTTGGAAGATTCCTGGGTATGTCCTTACAATAAATTCCTAGAAGTGTAATTGTTTGGTCAAAGAATATAAATATTTAAAAGGTTTTTGATACACATCACCAGCTTTTCCTGGAAAGGGTCTGGTAAATTATAACTAAGTGTAAGAATTTCCATTTCACCAGTGGATATGACAACTTTTAAAAATCTTTGGCAATTGGACAAACGAAGACCTATACCATATTGTTATTTTAATTATCATTTACTTGATCGCTACTGAAGCTGGCGTTTTTTCGTGTATTTGTTATTGGCTATTGCAAATTGTCTGATGAGGTGCTTGTCCATTTTTTACGGAGGAGTTTTTCTTACTGAAGAGCTCTTTATACATAAGGCTGCCTACTTGTTTGTTGTTATTTTTTTCCTCAGCTGTTAATTATCTTTTAGATTTATTTGTGGGTTTTTTAATTTAAATTTTTAAATTCTTAGGTAGTCAAATCTATCAATTTTTTTTATTATTTTACCCTTTGCTTTCTTATTCCATGGTCAGATAAATATCTATATTTTCTTTATTTTAAAAAACAGTTTCCTTAAAAAAATCAGTCCTATTGTTTAAGGGATAAATACATAACTTGGTTTTTTTGTGCTTAGTCAAACAATTATCCTACAATCATTAATTGAGCAGTGTAATCTTTTCCTACTCAATATAAAGCACACATTTATGACGTACAAAATTCATATATGTGTGTATGTACACAATTACCAATATTTTCTCTCTTATAGCCATTAATTTGTAAGTCTATTCTTGAAAAAATATCAGACTATTTACATATTGTAGGATTATGATAATTTTGATGTTTGGTAGGGAAAACCTCAATAATTCTTATTTTCTACACTTTCTTGGTTATTTTCTTCCATTTATTCTTTAGATAACTTTAAATTGTTGTTATCATGCTCCATAAGCAATCCCATAGTAATTTTTATCAGCGTTACTTAAAAAAAATTAATTTGCAGAGAATGTACACTCTATAATGGACTGCTTTTTAAATTTTTTTTTTTTTTTTTTGAGACAGAACCTCACTCTGTTGCCTGGGCTAGAGTGCCGTGGCATAGGCCAAGCTCACAGCAACCTCAAACTCCTAGGCTCAAGTGATCCTTCTGCCTCAGCCTCCCGAGTAGCTGGGACTACAGCCAGGAGCCATCATGCCTGGCTAATTTTTTTTTCTATACATATTTTTAGTTGTCCAGCTAATTTCTTTCTATTTTTAGTAGAGATGGGGATCTCACTCTTGCTCAGGCTGGTCTCGAGCTTCTGACCTTGAGTGATCCTCTCGCTTTAGCCTCCCAGAGTGCTAGGATTACAGGCATATAATTGACTCTTCCACCATGTGGTATGTCCTAAATTTAGTCAGTTCCTTTATGTTTCTCAAAAAATGTTATCATTTTCCTCATGTAGATTCTATATATTTCTTCTAAGATTTGCATTGCAAGGCATTTTACTTTTTATTGCTATTGTGAATTTTTTTTATGGATTCTTATTTTTTTAAGAATGCAATTTTAAAATCTGGACAGAAGAAGAAATAAGTTTTTGATGTACGTCATGAACAACAACCTCATTCCTGTGGTAATGTTAGGGTGTGTGGCCCTGATGGACCGCTCCCTATACATCATCCCAAAAAAATTATGTGTGTATTTGTTACGCTAAAAAGCTAGGCTACTATAACAAAGAGTCCTAACAATACAGTGGAGTAAAGAACAAAGAAGTTTACTTCTCTCTCATGTAATAGTCAGAGATGACCATACCAGCCTGGTCTGGTATAGCAGCCTCTGGTCTATGAATTCAGTCGGGGACCCAAGTTCCTCCCAGGTTACTGCTCTACCACCCCCCAGGGTATTGTTATTGTCTACATGGTCAAAGTGACATCGCCTCTATGTCAATGTTGCCAGGAGTGCAAAGGGACAGACGGTATTGGTGGGGCATCCACAGTCTTCAGGTCTAGGCCTGGGAATGACATACAATGCTCAAATTCTGCTGGACGGAACTTGATCATACTGCCACACCTAACTGCAAGAGGGATGGGGAAATATAGTTAAGTCACATGCCCAGGAAGAAGGGGAGAACAGTTTCGGTGGCCAATGACCAATACTGGTTGTGGCGTGCCCCTTGAATAGAACATGTCACAGAGGGCCAATTATTTAAAAAGGGATTTGTGCAATCGCACAATTCCATAAATTCTGGAACACTATTTCTCCCCCTTCACATCGCTGTTGCTCTTAAGGTTGGGATGCAGCAGGAAAGCCATTTGCTTTCCTCTCGGAAGCAGATGGAAGATTCGTAATGACCAAACCAAACTAATGAGAACATGCCGCTGATCTTTGCATGTGAAGCCAGTGCTACTGCCAGTGCTGTGCCCATAATTGCAGGCTATGGCTTTTAGCACCAACACTGACACATTTGTTCAAAATAAATCCTTTCTATCTGTATGTCACCGTACTGGGCTGTCTGCCACCGTGCCTACTTAGGCACTCACATCTGGGCTACATTATGTAAAATCCGTTTGTCGTGGGAATGGCAAGTTGTTTGTTGATCTCTCCCTTTCTATGGAATAAGATGATCATTAACTTGGCTCTGGCCATCCTGAATAAAGACGACACAATTCCCATCTTCCTTTGCAGCGAGGTGTAGCCACACGGCTAGGCTCTGGCTAATGGGGTGTGAGCAGAAGGGATACGTATACCTCCAAGGTGTGCCTTTAATAGAAGGAACGTGCCCTCCCCTTCCTCCTCACCCCTTTCTCTCTGCCTAGAATGTGGCTGTAATGGAGGATCTTGCAGATAAGGCAACAGCCCAGGATGCAGAGCAGTGGAGTAGAAGGAGCCCAGGTCTCTGAGGACTCCAGAGAGCTGAGCCACACACTGCCTAGGACTTAGACATGAAAGAGAAATAAACCTCTATCTTGTATAAGCTGGGTCTCTGTGACAGCAGCTGAGCCTGGACCTGAATTAATCAGAGTTTCAGGAATTCTTTCTGGCCACCTGCCAAGTCAGCATAAGGCAGCTATTTGGGCAGCTTGTCTTGGCCGTGGGGAGCACAGTTGTGCCGCAGCAGCCTCTGCACGCAGCGTGGAGGAATTCATTCCTCATTCCCTCCCTACGTCAGCTTGCTCGTTCCCCAAATGCGTGTGGAGCACCTGCCCTGTGCCTGGCAGGGGACCCAGGCTTTGGGGACCTAACAATGAATGGGGCTTTTTGGTAAAGAAGACTGGTCAAGTTAAGAGGTTTATAAGTGTGAGTTGATGGGGAAACTCAGAGAAAACTAAGAAATTCTGCTGAAGCAGCTCTTATCAAGCTAGAGACCTGTGGCCGTGGCTCTCAGGGGCTGTAAACAGGTATACACTATCCCAGCTCCACAAGAGGTGTCGGTGGCTCTGGAATAGAACTCCTAACGTGATGTTTTTTTGCATCCTCCTCAATTGATAGAAGGTTCTATGAAGTTCAGAAACCCTGCCAGAATACAGCAATACAGACTTCGCATTAACATTTTTAAAGACAGTGGAAGCAGGAATGATTTTAACTGACTCCCACAAGTTTTCCACCTGCAATCCCCGCAACCTGTGGCTCCCACCCACCTGGTCGCCATTATTGCTCTTTCACAGAACAGCTGGAAGGTGGATCCGGCCTGAACCGGTCCAGCATCATCTCCCACAGCCTCTCACCCAACCTTGCTCCAATCGAACTCGACTTCTGGCAATACCCTAAACACACCTTGTGCTTTCCAGCTTGTGTGCTTTTGTTCAAACTCTTCCTCACCCCTAGAAAACCCTTTGCCTAGACCGCCTGATGGAGTCTCAGATATCATCAGGACTTTCCTGATGCCCTGAGCAGAATGTGTTCTTACACACACGCCCCGGACCCCGTAGCTCTTTTTTCTCTCTCACAACAGCTAAGTGGCTCTGCCTTACCCGCAACCAGACTATAAACTCCCTAGGTCAGAGACTGTGGTCACCATGTCTTACTCACCTTGGTGTGCCCTTCAGCACTTATCAGAGCTTTGCATATGGGAGGCACTTAATAAATGCTCGTTGGGTTGATTAGGTTTAGTTATCTCTCTCATGGCATGGCAACACAATAAAAAAGCACAACAGGAAGAGCCAGGACGTAGAGACAACTCGCTCACCTTGGCAGTGTAGCATTATTTTTCTCATAAGTAAAATTGGGATACTAATGATAATTCCTGCTTCACAGGGCTTTGGGGAAGAATATTATAAATGCTGGCTGTTCATACAACCAATAACTCACTAACTGTGTGATCTTGATGAAGTGTCTTAACCTCTCCGGGCCTCATTCATCAGTTTGAGAGGGACAAAAAATATTGGGTATTGGAGCAGCTGGTAATCCATATGAAAAAAATTATGTACTTTTTACCTTTAATGAGAATCAACTCCAGACAGATTAGAGATCCAAATGTGGAAGGAAAACTTCAAATTCTTGGAAGAAAACATTTAAAAAAAATCTTTATGAGCTCAGTAGGCTAAGCTCAGTAACTAAGAGACCCCAAAGATTCATCAGTTGAAGAAACAAAGAAGATTATGTCTCTCCCAGTTCAGCTGAGGGCTCTGGGCCAGCAGGTGTGGGTAGTGGCAGGTACAGGTCTCCAGCAGCTCTGCCAACTCCAGTGTGAGGCTTCCCAAGTTCTGTGGTTGTTGCCATTCCAGACCACGGTAGGGCCAAAGAGCGGACATCTAGAAACAGATTCCCTCTAAAGCAAGTGAGGGAGACCTTGCGCACATTACTTCCAGACATGCTCCATGGCCATCACCAGCCACACTTTACTATAAAAGAAAGATGGAGTGGATTTCAGTGAACGCCAGTAGTCTCTGCTGCATTATACGAAGGAAAAGACTGATAAATCTAATTGCATTAACTTTAAAATTTTATTTAACAAAGACAACGAAAAAGTAAAAAAGACAAGCATCAGACAGGAGAAAAAATGTTGGCAACATACATAATTGACAAAAAGTAGTATTCATAAACTATGAAGAATTCTTTCAAAATAATAAGAAAAAGAGAAATACTATAATAGAAACACTATAAATGAATACATGTAAAGTATGAATGAATACATTAAAGGACAAACACAAGATTCAAAACATTAGTTTCCTAAGGGAGGTGGGATGGGGAGGAGGGAGGAGCGATCAGACTGGATGCATAGGGGGTGCCAATTGAATCGATAATATTTTATTTCTTGAACTTAGTGGTAGGTACGTAAGTATCTTATTTATTTTATCGTTTTCATATGTCTGAAAATATTTCAGGACACATTTTAAAACCTTCTTTTAAGAAAAGAGGTTTAAATAAAGAAAACATGGTATACATATACAATGGAATATTATTCAGCCATAAAAAGAAGGAAATCCTACTCTCTGTGACAGCGTGGATGAGCCTGGAAGGCATTATGCTAGGTGAATAAGCGAAACAGAGAAAGACAAATACTGCACGATCTCATTTATATGTATAATCTTAAAAAGTCAAACTCACAGAAATAGTGGGTAGGGGAAACAGGCAGATGTTGGTCAAAGGTACAAACTTTTAGTTATAAGATGAATATGTTCTGGGGATCTAACGAACAGCATGGCAACTATAGTTAATACTGTACTGTATGCTTGAAATCTGCTAAGAAAGTAGCTCTGAAATGTTCTCACCACACACACACACACACACACACACACACACACACACACACATACACACACACACATCGGTAACTATGGGAGGGGATAAGATGCATTAACTGACTTGACTGCGGTAATTGTTTCAAAATATATACATATGTCAAGCCATCACATTGTATACCTTATATATACACAATTTTGTTAATTGTACCCTAATAAAACTGGAAGAAAAAGAAAAAGAAGGGATTTGTGGTAATCAGCCTCCAAGACAGTCCCAGCCTGGTACTCACACCATGTGTAGTTCCCTCCCACATTGCACCAGGGCTGCCTGAACAATAGAATGCTGCTTACATGATGGTATGTGACTTCTGATACCAGGTCATAAAAGGCATTGCAGCTTCTGCCTTATTCTCTTGCATCACTTGATCTAGAGGAAGCTGTCTGCCAAGATGGGGAACACACACAGCTCTGTGAAGAAGCCCACATGGAAAGGAGCTGAAACTTCCCACCAACAGCCCACACCAACTGGCCAGCCATATGAATAAGCCCCCTGGGCATCAGATCCCTCAGCCCCAGTCAAGCCTTCAGATGACTGCAGCCCAGCTGACAGCTGACTGCAGCCATATGAGAGACCCCCAGCCAGGACCATCCAGCCAAGTTGCTCTGAATTCCTGACCTACAGAAACCAGGAGAGAAAAGAACTGATTATTGTTGTCTTGAGCTACTGAGATTTGAAGTGATCTGTTATGCAGCCATAGGTAACTAGTGCGGGCTGTGTTGGGTGATCACCAGGTTCCCTTTCAGTTCTAGCATTCTAGGCTTCTAGGCTTCCTCCTACTCTTCACTTCATTCATTCACTCACTCAGTCATTCAACCACCATGTACAAGAAACTCCAAAACCTTAGGATTACTTCTGATTTCCTTTGGGATGCCAGTCCTGGGCTGGAAATAGTCTAAACAGGCTAAATAGTTCAGGAGTTTGGTACCTCTTAGTTTTACCTAGAAAAGATCCTGCTCACAAAAAGAGATCCTCCACCCTTCATTTAATGCCATTGTGGAAAGTACCAGAACAGTCTCAAGAGGGAGAAAGGGTCTTGTGCCTTTAATGTGGGATTCATGTATTCGTAAGTATAGAATCTGGAATTTTATTTGGTATAAAGCAGTAAAAAGTTGGGTCACATGTTTTAGCATATATGCTACCCTGAAAAGATTTCTCCTATCTGCCAAAATGTTACCAGCTGCTAAATTTTTGCCAGCCACACCCACCAACCCCCCTCCCTCTCCATCTGAACCGTACCAGCTACTTCTATTGTTTGTCAAATCAATAGGGTCTAGAAAACTCAAAGACAGATCTATAGGCAAATGCACCTAAGAATCAGCCATCAGCAAGCACACATCCCACAAAAGCATAACAAGAACAAAAATTCTAAAAGGCTTGGCCTGAGCATGTGGCGTGTGGGTGAACATGAGCACATGCCAGGTCACACAACTGCCTTTGTGCACGCCCATGAAGTGCATTCCCAGGGACGAATCCTGGCGTGATGCTGTTGGGAAAGATGCACAGCCTCTTGGGCTTGTAAAAGAGTTTCATTGCTGGCATTGCTCGAATTCTCCGTTCTCTCTCCCTTTCCTTCCTTAAAGTTCCTGTGAGACTTAGCATTTACCATGTGTGATGAAAAGTCATTGCCTTGGGAGGAGAAGACCTGGGCTCAACTCCTGGCTATTTGAAACTAGGGCATGTTTATAATTTGGGTTTCTTTGGTAGGTGCTAGCTAACATAAATCAAAGACAACTTCATTGGAAGGAAACCAAAACAACGTCCAGGATGGAAGGAAGGGCCGAATGCTGGGCTCTGGGCAGTCCTGTGGATCTTGGTAGCAGGAGACCACAGGCACTCTCTTTACACAGCTCCAACGTCTTTCTCCCCAAGGGCATCTCTCCATGAGATTCAAATCCCTGGCAAAAAAAGAGTCCAGTGGCCTACCTGGAGCCATCTGCTCAACACTGGGGGTGGGTGAGGGAAGGGATCAGAGAGGTGGGACAGTCCTGTGACTGGCAGCCCCACCAGAATGCAGTGGTTGGAGAAAAGTTTGTTTCCAAAAGTGAGGGATACTGGGCTGGCAAAACAAGAGGTGTCCGTTCATTGTCCAGCCTCATGTGCTGGTCATGAGGCTCAAATGAGATCACGCACCTACAATCCCACTTTAAATCCCTATAAAATGTGAAGTTCTTACACAGCTCTCTGTCTTGAATTTGGAGTTGAGCAAGAGCTTCTCCTTCCGACACTTGTATTCCCAGGAGGCCTGGAGGGAGCTCCTGTCAACCTGCTTGTCAGTTGCGGCAAACTTGGCAGCACCAGACCCCGCAGCTCCAGGGCTCTGAGCTCCAGAGTCACAGCTGTTGGTCAGGAAGAGAAACCAGCAAATGGATACCAGCCGCCAGCAGTGAGTGTTGTTTGCACCAAAAATCTTGGAACAAATACGCTATGCAACTGCTTGGCCATTGTGGGAGCAGTGTCTCCAAAATGACCATGTGTGTCTCCCTGACTGTTTCTGAGGACCCCCTTTTGAAGCACTCATGAACTGCGCGATGGTGTAGCTCCCAGCCTCGGCTGCAGCTCAGTAGCAACTGTCTGCACTGCCAAGTCAAGTGAAGTGAACCTGCTGCCAAGGGAATTGCAAAGAAATCACAGCAAACCTGACATTGGGCCACGGAGTGCAGACCCCTCCTTTCCCTTCTTTTACCCAAATGCGGATTCCAGAGCTTTGGGAGGCTGACTTCTCTCTCTTCCTCTCTCCCACTCTCCGCCCCCCACCCCCTCTCCTTTTTAAGGGTCCTCGGTTTATAACATCTTTTTCAGGTTCTCTTCTCCCCCTAGCATTTGGCTACTGGCTCTGTTTCATCTAGAACACAAAGAGAACCTTCGAGAATAGAGATGACAGGGAACCAGCATTATGGAGACAAGTGGGAGGGTAAGAAATGAGAGCTTCTTCAGGAAGCCAAACATGTGTTTGAATATCACCCTGAGCCATCCTTGTTCCTTATCGTGGACATGACCCCTAGAAAGGGTGAGCAACGTGAAGCAAGACGACCAGACGTGGCTGCACACCCCCACCTGGAAGGCCACAGGTGTGCTCCAGCGGCAACCTTGCCAACAGTCCCTGTTCAGCTACCCCCATCTCCTCCTCTGTGTCCTGCAGCAGGATTTTTCTTTGTTCCCAGTTCTTGAAATGATAATGAAGATTTTCCTTGTCATCTCTGAAAGTTGCCGTGTTGTCATGGGAGACAAATGCATCAGTGTTAGTAATCCTTAGATAAAAGGTGCTTTACACATGTGAAAGAATTATCTTGGATTTGGTCTCTCCGGAGTATGGTGAAGATTAATTAGTTAATCTCAGTAAAGTGCTATAATTGGTGGGAGGAATTATCAAAACCCTGGGGAAGGAGTAGCTTTGAGTTTAGTCACTTAAAAGTGTTCTGCTGTTAATAGCAGCTGAGGTAGCTGTCCTAGTCTCTCAGATGTCACAAGACCAGCAGGGTTTCCAGCAACATCCCAGGCCATACATGCCCCGGGAGGGGTGAAAAGGCAAAAAATAACTTCGGGGAAGCAGAGGGGGGCCGGGGATATCAACGTACAAACACCACTCAGGACCCGAATCAACCTCGGATTCTGTTCTTGCCATCGGCCCCCACCTGGGTACCCAAGGACATCTGTGACACATGGAGGGGGAGGGTGGGTGCTGCCCCAGGAGAGCAGGGGGTGCTGGCGAGGAAGGAGCCATGGTGGTCCCCACCGGGCCATGCAGCAGACAGACCTTGAACTTTCTGTCACCATGTCCTCATCTGTAAAATTAAAAGGATGAACTAGATGTTTAGTATTGTACGAAGATGTGGCAACAGCAAACACTTACACAGCCCTTGCGATATGGCAGCCACCACTCTGACTCTATTCACCCTGTCGTCACGACATCCTGTAGAGATGGCAGGTTATTCCCGCTCCTCACAGAGCTGGGAAAGCTTGGGTTTGAACCTAGGTGGCCAGATCCTGCAGCTCACACTTTTAACCACTACGTCTTGCCACCAGGATCCGTATAAAACCTCTTCATGAACCTCTCTGGTCATGAAGAACTGGGTGGGGGAGAAGTATTTTTAAAGTGCCAAATGAAATTCTTTGAGGCTCTCCACAATTTGAGCCTGGGCGCATAGAAATAAATAGCTCCGTTATTCTTTCAGGTGTCTGAAGTACCACAGGATACAAAAATAAAGAGATTGAGAGTACAACAGCTCTCTCCTCTGAGCTTTTAACAATCTTAAAGTGAGTCACATGTTAGCTTTTAAATCTAGATTGTATCCTTCAACTAAAACAGTTGTTTAGACAACGGTGCTTTTGGCAGTCTCTTAGCAAAACTGGCCAATTACATGAACCCAAAATGTCAAGCTTATCTGGTTTGCAAAAACCATTCGGAGACTTAAGTGCACTGATTTGGGTAATTTTACAAGGGAATCTTAAGACGAAATCTAAGCATGAGAATTTTTATCTACTCTTGTCTGGCTCCCCCTCCTAATGTATCAATCAGTCAATGAACTGTTAACATTTGCATGGTGCACTGGATGGATAATGAGGACCAAGCCTGTGCCATAAACGGCAATTTCTTATTTCAGGGCCTGATTTTTACTTGCTCCCTTTTTCTCAATTCAGTTTCTTCTAAAACAATGAATTTAATAAGCAAACTGTCAGGTGATTTTTTTTTCTGTTCATAATTACTCATTAGAAACTCTGTAGCTCAGATTTCTTAGCACTTTGCAAGCCTGGGATGTACACAAGAATCACCTGGGGACTTTGTTAAACTGCAGGTTCTGATTCAGTAGGTCTGGGAAGGGGCCTGCGAACCTACATTTCTAAAAGCTCCGGATAATATAGATGCTACTGGTCCATTAACACACTTGCGTGTCTGGCTCTTATTGCACTCTGGATAGACAAGAAGAGACAAGAGGGAGATGCAGCTCCTGGCAGTGGCTTTGATGACAAACCCACCTGACTAGGAGTCTAAGGAGGTCGTGCCTTTGTGATTTTAAGGGCTTTGCTTGGGAAGTACCTGCAGCTTATAAAAAAAAGGGGGAAAAAACCTGTCACCTGAAATTTTACAGTAAGAAAATTATTCTTTCATCTTCTTAAATAGGAATACCCTGAGAAGAGAGGTACCAATTTATTCCAGGATTTGGAAAAGACAAAAATTGAGGGCACTTGGGGATGTTTGGGAGCCCATGGAGGGAAATAAGGGAGGCGGAAATGGGGAAGGATCAAGAATACCTGGAATGAGGACTGGCCCTGGGGGTGAGAGGAGACCCCACAGGGCAGCCTCATCTTGGGCTCGCAGCCCTTCCCAACTTTCCTGCACTTTGGAGGCTTCCCTGACACAGAAGGAGGACTATGTTTAGAGCCAGGGAGATTGCATGAAGCTTCTGATAAGAAGGAGAAAGAAGCCAGAGAACTCCAGGGAGGATGAGCTTAAGCCCAGCACTTAAGAGCACAGGCTCCGGATGCACACTGGCTGGATCCAAATCCCGCCTCGATCACCGATCTGGCGTGTGCCTTTAAGCGGCTCATTTTTAACCACTCTGTGCCCTTCTTCCTCACTGGTCAAAGGTGATGTGAAGAAACTGGCAGTGTCTACTCTAATATCCACTCTCATTTTCTTCCTTTTAACAGAATTCAAATATTTACCCGTGGCACATTGCCAACTGGGACATAGTAAGACTATATTTCCCAGCCTCCCTTGCAGCTAGGTATGAACATGTAACCTGTAAGTTCGGGCCAATGAAATGTAAGCAGAAGTATTGTTGGGATATCTAAAAAGAAAGATGGTCCTGTACTCTCTCTTTCTGCTTCCTCCTACCTGAAACAGTGAGGTGATAACTGGAGCTCATGCAGCTATCTTGAACCAGGAAGGGACCTTGAAGCTGCATGCCATGGATGCTGAGGCAGAAAGACAGGCATCTTCTTTTTTTTTTTTTTTATTTCAGGGTATTATGAGGGTACAAACATTATGGTTACACTTTATGTCTTTGCCTCACCCAAATGAGGGTTAGAGGCACACCCTTCCCCCTACAATGCTCCCCGTGTCCTTTAGTTGCTGGTTTACCCCCGCATCCCCTTAATCCCTGGAGAGTATTACTGCCATGTGAGCACCCTAGTGTTCATCAGTTAGTACCAATTTGATGGCGTGTATAAGTGCTGCCCATTCTTCCGATCTTGTGATACCTCACTTTGGATAATGGGCTTAAGTTTAATCCAGGAAAGTATAAGAGGTGCTAGATCACTGTTGTTTCTTATGATTGAGTAATGTTCCATTGTACACATATACCAAATTTTAATAATCCACTAATGAATTGATGGGCACTTGGGTTGTTTCTACATCCTTGCAACAGTGAATTGTGCTGCCATAAACATTTGGGTGCAGATGTCTTCATCATAGAATTTTTGCTCTTTTGGGTAGATGCCTGATAGTGCTATTGCTGGATAGAATGGTATTTCTATTTTTAGCTCTTTGAGATATCTCCAAATTCTTTTCCACAGAGGTTGCACTAATTTGCAGTCCCACCAACAGCGTAAGAGTGTTCCTATCTCTCCACATTGTCACCAGCATTTGTTGTTTTGGGATTTTTTTATAGAGGCCAATCTCACTGGGGTTAGGTGATATCTCATTGTGGTTTTGATTTGTATTTCTCTAATGATTAGAGATGTTGAGCATCTTTTTATATGTTTGCTGGCCATTATTCTGTCTTCTTTTGAAAAGTTTCTGTTCATTTCCTTTGTCCATTTGTTGATGGGGTTGTTTGATTTTTTCTTGTTGATTTTTTTGAGTTCTAGATAGATTCTAGTTATCAGCCCTTTATCAGATGTGTAGAGAGCAAATATTTCCTCCCATTCTGTAGGCTGTCTATTCACTCTAATGATGGTTTCCTTGGCTATGCAAAAGCCTTTTAATTTGATCAGATCCCATTTATTTATTTTTGTTGCTGTGGTGATTGCTTTGGGGGTCTTCTTCAAGAATTCCTTGCCTAGGCCAATGTCTGAAAGGGTCTTCTCAACATCTTCTTTTAGAATTTTAAGGTTTCATGCCTTATGTTTAAGTCTGTTATCCATCTTGAATTGATTTTTGTGAGAGGTGAGAGGTGGGGATCCAGCTTCATTCTTCTACATGTAGCTATGCAGTTTGCCCAGCACCATTTATTGAAAAGAGATTCTTTTCCCCAGTGTATATTTTTATCTGCTTTGTCAAAGATTAGATTACCATATGCAGATGGTTTCATCTCTGGATTCTCAGTCCTATTCCAGAGGTCTATGTCTCTGTTCTTGTGCCAGTACCATGCTGTTTTAGTTACTATAGCCTTGTAGTACAGCTTGCAGTCTGGTAGACTGATACCTCCCAGTTTGTTCTTTTTACTTAAGATTGCTTAAAGACAGGCATCTTAAGGACACCATGGGGCCATCATATCAACAGTGGCCTGGCCCACCTCCAGACACTTAATTTTGTGTTTTACATGGAAGAAAAATTAACTCTTACCTTACTTAAGCCACTACTATTTAGGGCATGTCTGTATAAGCAGCCACACTGAAAACTAACTGATACACAGGTATAATATGATGTAACTGCTTCAATCTGTTTTTGTGAGAACTAAATGAGAGAATGTGTGTAAAACTTTCAGCATCCTTCCAAGCACACAGTAAGTCTCAATATTGTTAATTATTGAGTGATTGAGAGGGTCAGAGTTTAGAAGGATAGCTTCACAAGCTGAAAGGGAACTTAGTCACCACATTTTAAAGATGAGATGATGGGGACCCAGAGAGACAAGGGGACTTGAACAGGGTACCCAGCCTGGTAGTAGCAGCCCAGGCCTCCTCATGTCTGTCTGTCCCAGAGACTTTCTCAAAGCTGGAGAGTGGGGAGTGGCTGACACCAGAGGATCCATGAAGTCAAGAAATAATGTCTAAATAATAGGACATCTTCCCACACAAATGCCCTGTGGGGGACCAAACATTTAATTCTGAGATTTCTCATTCAGACAAAATCCATCTAAATTTTATTATTTACTGAGCTCTCAGGAAGCAGGGAGGAGAAAGGAGAGAACGAATGCGGAGACCGGGTTTGGCTTCATAACCAATCATGCAGTATTTGTGTCTGGAAGCCTGCCAGGTCAGTCAGCTGCCACACTGTTGTGGACAGAGGCCTGGGAAACTGGGAATGAGGGAAGCAGGCTTCTCTGATGGGTTTTCCCTGGCTGGCCTCTGCCAAGGACTCAGGAATGAACACTTTCTGGACCCTCTGAAGGGTCCCCTTAAGAGCTGTCTGATTCTGGAGGCCTGTGATTGTTCACTTACCTTCCCAACTGTGACCCGACAGAATAACTTACCTGCATTAGAACCAAACAAGAAATAGTCATTTGTCTGATGGAGGCTTCTAAGGAAAGGGCTTAGACTGGATTATTTGGGTTTGTAATGAGACCACAGATGGAGGATTCGCTTCGATGTGTTGAGGGGACACCGCCTCACATCTGCTCAGCACAGCAGTCTCCATCCCAACTTTCACACATGCCAAGAAAATGTTAGCTCCAGTAGCTCAGGGAGGCTCCCCAGTATGTCACCCAGAAAGCCTCTCAGGCAGGGTGGCAAATGGGTTTCAATCCATGTGCCACTTGCTCAGTTAGTGCCGGTTGCCTGGAAAGCTGTGTTGAGGATTCTGAAGCTTAGCCATAGTGTTCTGCAGCATACTAGCAATGTCTGCAAGGGCCAGGTGAGAGATAGAATCATGGGTCCACTCATTTGCCTGGATACCTCGGAAGTGCAAGAGCTGTGTTAACCCATCAGAATCAAAGTACACCAAAACAGATCTGTCTTATGTGGAATTTTGGAGCACCAGGCTGTGGCCTGTGAACATGTTCCTATTCCCTTCTCAAAGGGAGTTTCTTGCTTACAGAAGGAGTAAATTTTAAATTGCATTCATTTTTACCATTTTTGCATTTGGAAGCATTTAATCTGCAGAATCCACTGAATGGGATATTATCAAGTGTTTACTCTGACTGATTAAGAATTAAGTAAAATATAAAATGCATAGAGTATTACACTTTAGTTCAAGAGCCAGCAATGCAGTGTGGTAGGTCCCTCTTCTCTGGAAATCCACACTCTCCGTCTTCAAGGGTGGGCCCCCAGCAGATGCTCGACAACAAGATCCTGTTCCCTGGTCTTGTTACTTGGTGCTGAGAGAGATATGTGCCGAGAGAGATATCTGCCTCACGTTAAGCAGATATCTCTCTCGGCACCAAGTAACAAGACAATTTGATTCATTATCCTGGGAATGTACAACTTGAACTGGAAGTTGCAGTGGTTGGAAGTAGTAGAGTCTTATAACAGTAAAGAGCTAGAGCAAGTGTCTTAAACCCAGCAGCCTACAGGAGTTAGCTGGGCAAACAGGACACATGTGATAAAAAACAACAGTGCCACTGTGATAATAAATGACAACTAACACTTAGTCTCAGTGTTGGGGAGAGGCGATAGGGAGTGGTGGGGACTATATCCAACTGAAGAGACATACCCAGTCTAAAGGAAAAGCTGCTACTTAGCTCCAGCCAATTGTTCCTATACAGGAAACGGGTCTAGGGATTGCCACGTTGTTTGATTTTTTTTTTTTAAAGAAACTAGAAATCTATATTTTCATGTGAAGGTTTTCTGACTTTTAAAAAATATCAACTAAATTTCAAAACTATAAAAGTCAAATAAATCAAGTTTTTGACAAAATAAGGCCCAAGAGCCAATGATTTACAATCTGTGCTTTCAAGAGAAGGTATCTGTATCAGTCAGGGTCTCATCAGGAAACAAATCTCTTGCTCAGAGAGGAAAGTTTTATAAAGGGACAATTTACAAAAGTGTAATGCTGCTCTAGGACTACAGTAAGGCAACTGCAGGTACAAAATTTTAAGGGGGCACTAAAAATCTCAGTAATCAAGATAATATTTTAATGCAATAATTTTTAAAAATCAAAATCAATGCAAAAGCACCTATGATAAACAAAATATCAACACTTTAAAATAGCTTTCATGTTACTGTTATTTCCTTTTGCCTCAAGCTCCAACATGGCCCAGGACAGAACTAGTCAAGGTCTAGGGAAACCACAAGGGTTTCCCAGAGACAGCAAAGCAGAGCTGTTAGCACATCGAGGGCCAAAAGGATGAAAGGCAGGAGTGGGTACTAGACTTGGGAGGAGAGAGTCATTTCCAGAATGCCACCTGCAAATAACCTGTGACTACCGGCTAAGGGACTTGACCAGCCCAAGGCATTGCCCAAGGTAGGAACTAGGGGGATGAACAGGCTGCCCTCACTCCCCTTCGTTCCTCTGAGCTCCTGACAAGATACCCCATCACCCAACACAACCAGAGGTCAAAGGGAACAGGAGCCCATTTTTATAGTCCCATAGAAGCAAGAGCAAGAATAGAAGGATAGAAAGTGGAGCTGAAGGGACAAAGGGAAGAGACCTGACAAAGGCTCAAAACTCCTGTTCTGGTGTCCAGTCTCCCTGAGGCCTGGGAATTTGGTGGATTCCTGGGATTCAGTGAGTTTTCCCAGTATCCTCCCAATATAGACCTTTTTCTGCTTAAGCTGGAGTTCATTTCTAATATTTGCCACTCAAAGAACCTCAGCCAACACACACAGCCTGTGTGATAGTGACTGGCCTGTGGACCAGTCAAACCCCAGGTGAATCCACCAGTACTCGCCAGGCCCAAACTGTCCCAGCTCACAAATACAGATAATGCATCATGCCAGCCATCAACACTTTGTGACTTGATTGACATAGCATTTCCTAACTAATAATGATCCATTGAAAAAGTGATTACTTATGGCTAGTTATCAATAAGAAATTAATAAAGCTGGGTTCACCAAAAAAAAAACACTTAAATGTATATGATCCTGCCCAAAATTTAGTTATTAAGTTATTGTCTGACCTATAATTCCATGGATTTTCCTGTAGGGAAAACACCATGGAATCCATTCTATTCAGCGTCTATAGAATCTTGACCATGTCACTTATGTAAATTTTTTTAAAATAGTCAATAAATAGGAGATAACATGAGAAAGGCAGAAAGTTTATATTGATTACTCAAAAAAGGGAAAAACAGGCAAAGGCAACTTTGTAAGAACAAAATTTACCCAGAAAATTTCACCAAAAGCCTTGCTTAGGCACTGTTATGGTCTGAATTGCATCCCCCAAAATTCATGTGTTAGAGTCTTAATACCTAGTACCTCAAAATGTGACCTTTTTGGGAGACAGGGTCTTTAACAGTGGGCCCAAATCCAATATGACTGGTGTCCTTACAAGAAGAGGAAATGTGGACACCAACATTTGCAGAAGGAGATGATATGGAAGCACAGGGAAAAGATAGCCATCTACAAGCCAGGGAGAAAGGCCTGGACAGATTCTTCTCTTGTGGCCCTTTCAAGAAACCAACCTTACCGACACCTCGGTCCTGGACGTCTAGCCTCCAGAACTGTGCAAAACTAAGCTTCTATTGTTCAAGCCACCCAGTCTGTGGTACTTTGTTATTGAAGTCCTAGCAAACTAACACAGATGCCACAACAACGGTAACAGCGAATGCTTGTTAAAAGTTTGTTAATTGCCAGAGACTGCTTTAAATGCTTTGTATATATTAACTCATTTAATATACCTAACTTCTATGGGAAATAAGCACTATATTTATCATCTCCATTTCATAGATGAGGAATTGAGGCATCAAGAGGTTTAGGAACTTGCCTAATGCCACATAAGAGATAGGTAGGAGGATTTGGATGACAAATCTCAATCTGAATCCAAACTCTGGACCTGAAATCTGTGCTTGTAACCACCATACCTAACAGCCTCTTGGGTGTAGAACTTTTCTACAGAGACTTTTTCCCCACCCCCACCTAAGCTGTTACCAGCCAGACAAAATGGAAAGTCGGGTTTACATGGGTGCATCCATACTCAAGTACCCAAGCCCCTTTGATGAATCTGATACCCTCAGAGCCATTGAAATCTGGTCTTTTAAAAACATCACTGTAAGACATAAGCGATCGAACCAACCTTATCCCTCAACATAGGCATGCAGTTGAGTCTAACATAATTTGATAGAGTTATACAGGTGTGTTTCCACAAGTGCTTACAGAAAGTGATGCTGGTACCCTAGGCCACCACAGTCCTGCAACTTATCCAGAGACAGCTCCCAGGATGATTAAGTGTCATGTGGCTCCAGCACAGCCTTTGACAGCCCTTTCCTGCTGCTTGCCAGTGTCAACACCCACCCTTAGCACCCCCACTTGGCACAACTCCCAAAGGGGTTAGGCATGAGACAAAAATAGTACCTGCCTCATGAGGTTGTGGTGAGAGTTTGGTGAGCCTGGCATACAGTGGGTCCTCAGTAAATGTTAGGCCTGTTCCCTTTGCAACTAGGGCTTGCTCGATACAGACGAAACTGTTGGTTATAAACTTGTGCTTAGGGAATACATTTTATTTCATTTTATTAAATTAAACCTCCTCTCATGACTTTTGCAGAGTTAATGACAAATCGGCCTTGTGTGTACGCAGGTTGGAAAGACATGGGCTTTGCCCCGTCCATGCAGTCAGCAGGCGGATGAGCGGGGGATGCCTGCTGTAGGACTACCTCCACCTCTGCGGCTGCCTGAAGGGAAGGGAACTCAGGACGCACAAAAACAGAAAAGAGGCATTCTCCCCTCAAAATTGGCATTTTAAAATGATGATCCTGTCTCATCCCAGTCCTGTTTTGACCAGACTCCCCTGTCTATTAAAAGCGCTCATTTCCAGCTGTTCTGAAATAAAGGAGTTGGGATTTATTTTGCAGGGCACTGTGCCACCACAGCCCAGTGCATGATTCAATATCCTGGTTTTCCTCTTGGCACAAAAGAGTTTGGACAAAACAAAGCTGGGATGAGCAGGGTCACAGGCTTCTGTACCCTAGTGACCAGTATATAGGCGATAAAGGCAAAATAGAGACCGTCTGCCCAAAGCTTTGTGCACCGCGGGAAGTGGCGTTGCCAAGGCAATGATTTAGAACCAGACCGGAGAAGCTGCTGCTAGCCAGGACAGCAGACCCGAGGCACATTTCCTGAAAGGGAAGAGAGAAACTCAGAGGGAGTTCACCACCAATTGGTAGGATTTCCATGTTTTGTCTGAAATATGTATTTCTAGCCTGCCTTGTGTTGGAAAATGGTGTTCGGAACTCTGAACTCTGAACACGGTAGACTTATCACATCCTGACTGTCAGAGACAATTTAAAATCAGATGAGAGGGAAGGAAGGAAAGTTGAGAGTCATAATTGTTGTCCAGTTCAAGCCTGATAAAAAGCATTTGATAATGGTCTATTTATAGAGACATATGGGATGGTCATTAGAAACAGCCCGGTGATTGGGCCCCAGCTCTGATGGATTTTGTGAGACGCACTCACCAAAATCGTTTGTGGAAATCGTTTCGTCTCTCGGCATTTCAGCTTAGATCACCAACAAGAATGAGTAAGACCTATAGAGTTTCATATTGGAGGAAAAAAGCAGGAGGAGTCTGACTCCACACATTTAGTTTGGAAAGTAATCATGCCCCTATTATTTTAAAACTAAACCACATTGTCAGGGAACAACAAATAGACCTATTTATGTATTCCTAATTCATGCTGCTTACTGAGGGTCACTAGGTGTTATGATTTCTGAGCCAATATTGTATTTGATAAAAATTCGGGTTTTGTTAACTGAAAGCCAACTCCAGGCAAGTCTGCTTCCAACCCAGAACTCACCTCTGTGTCCCTCAAGTCATTTGCTCAGTTCCCTTGTTGTAGAAATAATGGGAGTTATTTATCAGCAAGTGAGAAAAGTTCTGGAATAAAATCAGTGGCCTGTGGCTGCTATTCAGCTAGAAACAGTTGGTTCTTTAGAAACTGGGAGGGTGTGGAGGGAGAGCCAGAGAGCACAGGCAAGGAGCAGGGTTATTTCTGCAGCATAAAATCGGGATCTAAAGAGTTTTCGAGAGTTCATTAGAATCACAACACAGAATTTCTTAAGCTAAATGTACGCCTTTACATCACCAAAATGGCAGAAAATCTTTTGCATAGCACAAACCGTTTTTATCTCCACCATTTGATTGTAATACCACCTTAAAAAGTCAACAGATAAGGTACTGACGGTTATCACCATTTTATGGACGGGGAAACAGGTGCTCACAGAAAACAAAAGTGTCCAGGGCAGCTGTATTCCCAGGGGATGCTGTGGCCTATGAGGTTTTGCGGCCACTAAATACCGGAGCCAAGACCTAAATCCGGGCCCTCTGATTGCTAACCCCGTTCAGATCTCAGAACATCACCACCACCACCCTCATCTTCCAAACTGAAACTTTTTTTCCCAAACATAAAAGCCACATCATAGCCGTGAGCCATTTAGAGGCAAACTCCTTTTGTCTGTGAAATTTTACTCAGACACTACCCCATAGCATCACAAAATTTAGGTATGAAAATAATCTCTAGTCTAATATCCTTGTTTTATAAACAGATGAGGAAACTGCAACACAGAGAGGTTCAGTAGCTTGCCCAAAGTCACCCAGCTGAATTGTTGCATTGGTTAACTGAAATGTTTTAAGATCAATTCAGTCATTAGACAGTTTACACGAAATAATTAGAAGGCATCCCATTTATAGAGTATAAACTCAATTAAACACCATCTGCAAAGGGGCAATTAAGAGGCCTTAATTCGATTCTACTGGTTCCCAGCTGATTCAAAGTTAAAAAATCATCGCACATGCTCCATACGTAACAGACAGTTAAACCAGACTATCATTTGGGATGTAAGTAATAGCCCAACTAGAAAAAGCTTAAACAATAAGAAAAATGTGTTATCTTATATAACTAGTACAGAAGTAGAGCAGGTCCAAGGTTGGTTAATTCAGTGACTCTGCAATGTCATCAGGAACCCCAGCTCTTCCTCTCTGTCGCACCCTGTGATGGCCAGGTTTGGGCCGGCATATTAGGTCACCATGCTTAATTACAGTCTGAAGGTAGCTGCTCCAGGTCTAGGCATGCGTGCAGGACAGTGTCCAGGGTCAGAGAAAGGAATGCCCATTCCTCGTGCCCCTTTTTTAGAGCAGGGAAAACCATTCCCAGAAGCCCCTTTCGGTCTCATTGGCAAGAGTGATGTCATATGCCCATTCCTAAGCCAATGAAAGGTAAGGGGAATGGAGCTCCGGACTGGCTTAATATAATCAAGACCCAGGCCCAGCCCTGTCTCCACTGAGTGGCTGCCTCCCCTCCAGTTTTCCCAAGGGCTGATGCCAGCCTTGGTCACAGGGCAGATCAGAGTCACTATTTTTCAAACTGAGGGTTGTGATCCATAAGGAGGCATAATGTCGATTTAGTGGGTCACCATCAGCACTTTTAAAATGAAATAAAATAGAATAAAAAATAGCAGAGTGCTTTACATATAAGGATGAGTATTGTTTCAAGAAATTTTGCTACAGATTTTATATAAACAGTAACTGTATGAGAGTACGTACTGTACTGTGATATCTCCCACCACGGGTCAAAAGGTTTGAAACCCACTGTACCAGAAGGGTACTTCTACTAAGGGCAGGAGTCTGCATTATTCATTTCTGGATCTTCGGTGCCCGGCATATAAAACACTTAACATATGTCAAATGAACTGAACCGAAGTAATGAAAAATTTGAGATTGGCACTCAGCTCCCCAATTTCCCCAAACAAAGATGAGTGTATCAAGCTGTTTTCTGGCAAACCTCAGCCAGGTGAGCAGGCGATCTTTCCTTATATGCAGGTATGGGATGGGCACATCGCATACCTTGTTGTATTTAGTCTTCTCAGCGAGTCTGCAAAGTCGGTGTTACTACCCCTACTTTTCAGATGAAGAAATGATAGTTCAAAAAACGTTAAGTCATGTGCCGAGGTCACAGAAGAAGTGGAGCGGTAGAAGGATTTGGAAGTAAGCTCCAAACTCCCAGACCTCACTCCCCACCAACAGCGTGTCGTACCTACCAGTGACACGTGCCCCTCATTTGAGAGTGAGGACTTCCTGCCCGCACATAAACACCTGGGACTCGACTACATCTTGAGTCCACCTAATCCAAAAACTATTAGACTTCAAATCCCAAAGGATTCATTCTGCCTCTCAGCAGCCCCAGCACAGAGACGGGGCCCTGAGAGTTCACACTGAGCAACCACAGCACAGGGAAACAGATTCCAGAGCAGGGCAATGTCGTGGTCATCGTAGAGGCTGTGACTCGTGGCATCCCTCACTAACCTTCTTAAAGGCCTCTATGCTCCCAGGCCTGGAAGAGGCTACTGGCGGGATAATTAAAGAACGCCTGCTTTAGCCCATGGTTACCGCAGCCTCGTGGCTTCCCAGCCTCCTGTCCGCACATCCTTAGGAACCTTGGCAGTTCCGGGCTTCTGGGCCGGAGTAATCAGCTATTGAAATCCGGGAGTTATTTCATTAAACTGGTTTCAAGTTACATGCTGTTATAGGACTGAGAGGAAATTAAACCTGCCGGCCTGTTGTCTGCGCTGTAAATAACCATATTTTTCTCAGTGAAATTTCTCCAGCTCTTTCTCCTGAGTGGGCTGGGAATTGGTTTTGCCAGTGAAGTTGAAAATGCCTCTGCTTTCTGAGAGTCCTGTTCCCCAGTGCTCTGCGCTCTTGCAGGCTGCATCTTTTTGCAAATTCCCCGGGGTGCCTTTGCATTTCTTCAGTGTATCTGGAGGTCGGGATACAGCAAGAGAGTGTCTCCTGTTTTCAGTTTCTGTCATTACCATTAGCTTTCCAGGGGTCAACTGCCAAAAAGGTCACTAAATTTAAGAAGGGAGAAAAGGAGAAACACACACGTAACACACAAACACTTTAATTTGGCCCCGGGTTGGTCTGCCCTCTTTCTCTCCTTTGTAAACTTAGACATACATATGTAGAATGGCTGAAATTGACTCTATAGAAAAATGTGTTTTCTCCATGCTAAAAGCCTTAAATCCCAGCTAATCCTGTGTAGCTGGACAGGATCTTTGAGCCAGTCAATGCAGATGTTGGGAAAATCCCTCTCCTGGGGAAATTCCTCGGTCCCCTGACAGCCCACGTGTATACAGAAGAGCGCACACACCCCTTAGGGGCAGTCTTGGCGTGTGTTGCTCCCCTGGCAGATTTACAGAGTGCACGGGGTACCACAGGGAGGACTGAAGACCCTTGTCACTCTCCCACCAGCGCTACCCAGGGTGTGACATCGTGGAGGGAGAAGGCAGAAATGGGATGATTTGGAGTCAGGGGAGTGGGACTTGAGTCTCATCTCCACGGCTTACTCTGTGGGCAACATTAAATGTATGCCTGAACCTCTCTGCACCTCAGTTTACACATCTGTAAAACGGAATCATAATAATACTTGCCACACAAAATGGCTAGGGCTTTGTCAATGATGAAGTATTATTACTCCTAAGACTAGTAACATTAAGGAGACTTGGAGACTCTTCTCAGATTTGTCCCAGTGCTGCTGCCTCTAGTCCGTTTAAGGGGAAACTTTTGGAAGACAAATTTCATTATCCCTGTCATCACTGTCACCTTCATTAGTCGAACACCAGCAGGAAACTTGGCACGAGATGAAATACAAGCATCAAAATGATCCCTGAAAAGCCAGTTGGTCAAGACATTTCAGACATCGAAAATATGCCCCGTCCCCCTCTCTGTTCCTCAGCTGCAGCACATTCCTTCACTGAGACTCAGACCACACAGCATCTCAGGGTAATTTTAACCTCTCTTGCCCACTGCCTTGTGCTATCTGAGTTGCACACTCGGGCAGCCTGGTTCCTGTCTGATGAACCGCAAAGAAACCAAGGGAATAGAACTAATGTCATTGGTTGAAGTCATTTCCAGAAATACGCTACTGGGGACATAGCAAGAATGTATCTGGGTTCTAAACAGGAAATCATAATAATCAGACTAATGTGCATCCAAATTTCTTTAGGGAAAACAATTGGCACCAAAATCAGATTACAGAAACACCAAGCTCCTCATTAGAGATTGAAAGAGGCTTCCTTTTTCATTACACCTCTTTATTCTGGTAAATTCTCTGCTCATTCAACAATGAATCTTAACTATTCACAATCCCTATATTTGTCCATGAAATAACACCATCATAAATTACACCTAAACTGAAATATAGCTTTACCCATGTTATTTATATATTTATACATACATATATATATTTTATAAACAACAAGATATTTATTTCTCATAGTTCTGGGGGCTGGGAAGTCCAAGATCAAGATGCCAGCAGATTTGGTGTCTGGTGAGAGCCTGTTTTCTCACAGATGGTGCCTTCTCGCTCCGTCCTCATGTGGTGGAAGGGGCCAGTGAGCTCCCCTGGGCCTCTTTCACAAGGGCACTAATCCCATTCCTGAGGGCACCACCCCTGTGACCTAATCATCTCCCAAAGGCCCCACCTCTTAATGCTATCATGATGGGGAGGAGGTTTCAACATATTACCCATGTTATATTTAACAGAAGCTGTAACATACAGTCTCAAATGAAACATTTAGGCAGCTTCAAAATTACAATAAATTTAAATCAATGCCAGAGGGATGAAATACATATGCCTTTTAACTGACTCAGAAATGGGCTCCCCAAACCCCTTGTAGTCATGTACCACATAATGACTTTCCGGTCAACAACAGACTGCATATGTGATGGTCCCTTAATATATAATGGAACTGAAAAATTTCTATCACCTAGTGACATTTTGATAATCCCAACCCTGTGTAGGTTAATCTGTGTGTTTGTGTCTTAG
>RJWJ010018383.1:0-31674 GCA_004363605.1 Indri indri | reverse complement strand
AGTTGAGGGGCAATGTCTGGTGAGGGCTGTCGTGCTGGTGGGGACTCTCCACAGACTCCAAGGCGGCACAGCAAATCACATGGCAAGGGGCTGAGAGTGCTAATGTGGTTTTTTTTTTCCTTTTAATTTTTAATTTTTTAATTTTTTATTTCAGCATATTACAGGGGTACAAATGTTTAGGTTACATATATTGCCTTTGCCCCACCCGAGTCAGTGCCTCAAGCGTGTCCATCCCCTGGACGGTGCGCACCATACCCATTAGGTGTGTATACACCCATCCCATCCTCCCCCCTCCCACCTGCCTGACACCCAATAAATGTTACTACTATATGTGCACATAAGTGTTGATCAATTAATACCAATTTGATGGTGAGTACATGTGGTGCTTGTTTTTTCCATTCTTGGGATACTTCACTTAGTAGGATGGGCTCCACCTCTATCCAGGATAATACAAGAGGTGCTAGATCACCACTGTTCTTTGTGGCTGAGTAGCACTCCGTGGTATACATATACCACATTTTATTAATCCACTTACGTATTGATGGGCACTTGGGTTGTTTCCACATCTTTGCAATTGTGAATTGTGCTACTATAAACATTCTAGTGCAGATGTCCTTTTTATAGAATGTCTTTTTTTCCTTTAGGTAGATGCCCAGTAATGAGATTTCTGGATCAAATGGTAGTTCTACTTTTAGCTCTTTGAGGTATCACCATACTACTTTCCACAGAGGTTGTACTAGTTTGCAGTCCCACCAATAGTGCGTAAGTGTTCCTGTCTCTCTGCACCCACGCCAACATTTATTGTTTTGGGACTAATGTGTTAACTCAGGTCTCTTTTCCTCTTATAAAGCTACCAGTTCCTCTCCCATGATAACCCATTAATCCATTAATCAATAAATGGATTTATCCATTCATGAGGGCAGAGCCCCCATGATCCAATCACCTCCTAAAGGTGCCACCTCAATTCTCCACACTGAATCAAATTTTTTAAAAAAGTCAGGCTGGGCACAGTGGCTCATGCCTATAATCCTAGCACTTTGCGAGGCCGAGGTAGGAGGACTGCTTGAGGCCAGGAGTTCAATACCAGCCTGAGGAAGATTGAGTTGCCATCTCTACAAAAAAACCAGAAAAATTAGCTGGGCATGGTGGCATGCTCCTGTAGTCCCAGCTACTTGGGTGGCTGAACAAGGAAGATTGCGTGAGCCCAGGAGTTTGAGGCTGCAGTGAGCTGTGATGACGCCACTGCACTATAGCTCGGGCAACAGAGCGAGACTCTGTCTCAAAAAAAAAAAAAAAAAAATTCAGTATCGATCCTTTCTGTGTCCCACTTAAACCCTTTCAGTAGTTTCCGATAGAATTTAAGATAAAAATCTAAAATTATATCATCAGCTGGCCCCTGCCTACTTCTCTATTATCTGTCATTCTTTCTCTCATTCGTTAATTCTCCCAACACTGGCTTTCAGATCTCAAATGTACTAAACTAGGTATTTGGTTCAGTTCTTGGGCCAGAGGAAGGCGGTATAATAATCAACACAATAATATAGTATCTTCCCCTTTGTATCTCTAATACCTAGCACAGTGCCTGGAACATGGTTAGCATTCAACTTTCTTTTTTCTTTTCTTTTTTACTAAATAAAAGCATACCATATTTACATGATACATAAAATGAATTAATGTGTAAATTGAAATTATGGTTGTAAGACAGAGTTCCCAATCAAAACAAATATTAGTGTCTGGGTCAAAATGAAGTTCCAGGAACTTAAAACAACAGAAGATGGGCTGAGTACAGTGGCTTATGCCTGTAATTCTATCATTTTGGAAGGCTAAGGCAGGAGGATCACTTGAACCCGGGAGTTTGAGACCGACCAGCCTGGGCAACATCGCAAGACCCTGTCTCTATGAAAACAAAACAAAACAAAAAACCACATACAATAGAAGATGGTGGCAGCATATGGATGAAACATAGGCCAAAAGAGGATGAGTTTGAGGACATTTTCACTTGAAAAAAACTATGAATTCTGCTGTTTCAAGTTAGCTTAAAGGGCTTGTGTATAATTAAATACATATCTCAAAAAATACTAATTATAAGATCTAATAAGTTGCTAAAGTACACAGCTATATGCAGAAGAATGAAGTTGGACCCTTACCTTATACTATATACAAAAATTAACTCAAAATGGATTAAAGACCTAAACGTAAGACCTCAAATTATAAAAGTCCTAGTATAAAACATAGGGAAAGAGTTTCAGGACATTGGATTTGGCACTGATTTCTTGGATATAACAATAAAAGCACAGGCAGCAAAAGCGAAAAAAAAAATGGGACTTCAGCAAATGTAAACTCTTCTGGACATCAAAAGAAACAATAAAAAAAATGAAAAGGCAACATATGGAATGGGAGAAAATATTTGCAGATTATATGTCTGATAAAGGGTTAATATCCAGAATATATAAGAAATTTCTACAATTATACAACAAAAAAATAAGTAACCCAATTGAAAAATGGACAAAGGACTTGAGTAGACAGTTCTCCAAAGATATACAAATAGCCAACAAGCATATGAAAAGATGCTCAGCATCATTACTCATAAGAGAAATGCAAATCAAGGCCATAATATCACACCTCACTTGCATCAGGATGGCCACTCTCAAAGGAACAGAAAATAAGTGTTGACAGGATGCACAGAAAGCGGAACACTGTGCATTGTTCATGGGAATGTAAAGTGGTGCAGCCATTATAAAAAACAGTATGGAGACTCCTCAAAAAACTAAAAATAGAATTACCATGTGATCCAGCAATCCCTCTTCTGGATATATCCAGAAGAATTGAAAGCAGGATCTCAAAAAGATATTTGAACACCCATGTTTATTGTAGCATCATTCAGAATAGCCAAGAGGTGAAAGCAACCCAAATGTCTACTGACAGATGAATGGATAAAGAAAATGTGGTATATACATATATTGGAATATTATGCAGCCATAAAAGAAGGAAATCCCGCTGCATGCTACAACATGGATGAACCTCAAAGACATTATGCTAAGTAAAACAAGCAGTTACAAAAGGAAAGTACTGTATGATTCCACTCATATAAAGCATCTAAAGTCAAAATCAGAGAAACAGAAAGTAGAAAGTTGGTTGTCAAGGACTGGGTAGAAGGAAAGTTAGAGTTTAACACATTAACTGCCATGTGAGTTATATTTAACTTACGCTAGTTTCGAGCCTGGTGCCTCATGAAGCATACGTAACGCATACATCTCTTCCCCTTGGGAACCACAAGAACTATTTTTCAAGTTGCATATAACTCACACACAGAAAACAATAAAAATAAGAAATTTTCATTAAGTTAGAAAGGATCCTTTTGCTTTCAAAGTTTTTGTTGTATTTTTGTAATAAAACACTGTGGCCCCAAGGAAAAGAATTTTTTTCTAGTGTGGCAGTCAGTGTGTTAATGGGAGTTAGTTTTAGTTTTACAAGATTAACAAGTTACAGAGATCTGTTGCACAACACTGTGAATATACTTAACACTATTGAACTGTACACTTAAAAATGGTTAAGATGACAAATTGAATGTTATATTTTTCACCCCAATTTTTAAAAAGTCATTCAAGCGATATTGTATAGCTGCTAATGTTTGTCCTAAGTCTACCTCCTTCGTGTCACTCATTACAAATTATAGCTTTTGCTTTCATTTTCTTTTTTTCACTACTGTCCTAAATACAAGAGCCAGTCAAGCTAAGTATTTATTTATTTATTTTTTTGAGACAGAGTCTCGCTCTGTTGCCCTGGCTAGAGTGAGTGCCGTGGCGTTAGCCTACCTCACAGCAACCTCAAACTCCTGGGCTCAAGCGATCCTACTGCCTCAGCCTCCCGACTAGCTGGGACTATAGGCATGCGCCACCATGCCCGGCTAATTTTTCTGTATACTTTTAGTTGTCCAGCTAATTCCTTTCTATTTTTTTTAGTAGAGACGGGGTCTCGCTCTTGCTCAGGCTGGTCTCGAACTCCTGAGCTCAAACAATCCGCCCGTCTTGGCCTCCCAGAGTGCTAGGATTACAGGCGTGAGCCACCATGCCCGGCCCAAGCTAATTATTAATACAAATCAGATTTTTTTTTTAGATGCAAAGAGCTTTCTGAAACCTTCCAAAGCCATGGAGATAGTCTCTTTCAGTTTTTTGCAGAGACATCCACAATCATATTTCCTTTCCAAAGTGATGTTTTCTTCCTTTTGGCATCATGAGATCACACATTCATGTAATTGTCTATTTCAGTAATTTCTAGAGGCCCACTGGGAGATAAGGTTAGTCTGAAATGGAGCTGAGAGTGGCTAGTTATACTTTCCAGATGCTAGGCAGGAAGGAGAGCTCTAGGCCACTTGTTCCTCCCAGCCACCCCGGAGGGCCTTGCAGTGAGTGATCACCTCCATTAAAGACACAGAACTCTACCTCCTAAGGCCTACACCTGGAGGGGCTGGTTCCAAATTAAACTCTTTGTATAAATAAGAAACCTAGCAAAGTCATTTATCCTCCCTGCATGTGGAAGAAGAATAAAGTGCCAATGATTTTTATCTCTCAATAAGAAATCAATTTAAATATTACTACCAGGGCAACACATTATTAGATAAGACTACTGTTATTATTCCTTTTTATTTTCTGTTGTTTTTTTTTAGAGGACAGGATCTTGCTATGTTGCCCATGCTGGCCTCTACCTCAACCTCCTGGCTGGCTCAAGTGATCATCCTCCTGCCTCAGTCTCCTGAGTAGCTGGGCCTACAGGTGTGTGCCACTGCACCTGGCTTCTTATTTTATTAAATAAAAGATTTAGAGGCATTTTAGAAGTTAAAGGTTATTTTCCAGACACAGTAATCTCCAAAGTCACATAATTTAAAAGATTCCTTTGTTAGAAATAACATTTGCAAAGACAGGTTTATGGTTAGAATTACTATCTTGTTTTTTGCTGAAGCTTTAGGGGAAATGGGAACATTTTTCCTTCTCTTCTGGCTGAAAATTTTTTTCTTTTTTCTTTTATTTTGAGACAGTCTCACTCTGTCACCCCGACTAGAGTGCTGTGGCGTGATCATAGCTTACTGCAACCTCAAACTCCTGGGCTCAAGCAATCCTCCTACCTTAGACTCCCATCAAATTTCTTTTATTAGCAGTTAAAAAGGCCTATTTATTTATTCAAAGCAAAGAATTCCATTAGTTATCACTGACTAAAACTATGATTGGTTATTAATATAAATGGAATAATACAATAGCACAGTAACATGGAATGCTGAGTATGCAGTGTTTGACAGCTTTGAATTTTATAATTTTATGCTTAAAAAAACCCTACTATCACCACTATTTTATAAAAGAAAAGAAATATTAACACAAAAAAGCATGAAGTATATAATGTCAAAATAAGGAGAATCCTTTTCAAGAAAGGATATTTGGCAGTCTTACTGGGTATTGTCCTTATTTGGCTAATTTTGGTGTAGATCATTAAAAATTTTGTCATAGATTAGCATAAATCTGTTGACTGGAATTTGGGAACCACTGTTTTAGAATTTCAGAACAGAGTCTTAAAAGAACCTTAAGTCTCAAATTTAAAGACTTTTACAAGTAGTAACACTAGCTTGTTTAGACGTGTCGTATCTCCAAACTGATTCTCTCATCTCCTGCCATCTCTCCATCCCGATGCGTCCTGCCATGATCCAGGCTCCTATCTGCTTACCAGCTCTTGCTCCATCTTTTGCAGAAGTCTCCTAACCACATTATGCTCTTCGTTACCCAAAGCAAGGATCTCACCACTCCTCTTCTTTAAAACTTTCCATTACTGTAAATTAGCCAAGTTAATACACAGCCTCACCGTAGCTTTCCAACCACATCCTGTAACCCCTACACTTTGTTTAATGGCTTAAATAGAAGTTTATTTCTTTTTATGTAAAAGAAGTGTGAAGGAAAGCAATCTAAAGTGGTAGCATGGTGTTTTGGGGGACCGAGATTCCTGTCATCTTTCTGCTCTACCATGCTAACCCGTGTTTTCTCTGAAGTTTTCTTCATGGTCTAAGATGGCTGATAGAGCTCCAGATGTGACATTCACTTTCTAGGTAGCAGAAAGGAGGAAAGGCAGAAGGGCAAAAAGGTACCCCTTGCAGCCAAGCCAGTTCCCTTTAAACGGCCTTCCCAGAGTCCCATGTAGTAATTCTGCTCATATCTTATTGACTATATCTGGCTGTAATGTAGCTAGGAAATGTAGTCTTTCAGGTGGGTGTATTGTTTTCCTGAATTAAATTGGAATGATTTTACTAGGAAAGAAGGGGACAATGGATGTTGAGGGGCATCTAGCATTCTCTGCTACTTATGTGTATGGTTTTTGTGAAATTACACGTTTTGTAATCTTTTTATACTTAACATTTTATTGTGGACATCTTCCATTTTCTCCAACATTAACTTAATGACCTCATAGTATTACCTTGCATGAATATACCATTATTTAAGCAACCCATCCCCAAATTCTCTATTTTGAAACAGTTTGGCTAGTTTTTATTTTTGGCAATTATAAATAATTCTGTGATGATAATTCTTATAGCTAAATCCTGTAGGTCATATCCTTAAAGGAAATCTCTACAAATGAAACCATTGAATCAAAAGATATATTTAAGGCTTTTAGTACATATTTCCCAAATGCCTTTGAATAAGATTTTCCCACTGGCCTTTTTGAAAAGTACCATGGGTTTATTCTTTTTTTCCTCATTAAAAAAATATTTAAGGCACAAAAAAGTATAAAGAATAATACAAAGCGTAAATTGGTTATATTTAATATTTGGTTAAACTGAGAGCCATTTTAAAATATTATATTGCTCGGATTTGATTGACTTTCTTCAAAGTAAACCTGCTGAAATGAATGAGTCATCACATATTTATTGAATGCCTGGGGAGGAAGAGATAATTTAAGTATTAATAAGATAAGATTCCTGCCTTTAAGAAGCATGCATTTTGTGCAATGATGGAGTTACTGAAATAAGCATATAATCTCCTGAGGTACCTTAAAGATGTAATTATGAATGTGAGTATTCTCAGATTTTTAAAAACTTATTTTATAGCTATAGCTGTTTGCATCTGAAAAGATAACAAGCAGTATCTGATAGTGCATAGTGCACCTAGGTAGAATAGGTCTATGGCCAGAATTTAATCTTCCTGTTCTGAGGAATGGTAGGTTATTAAGGGCTTAGAATAGGCCAGGAAGGTGTTGCCAGGGCAAGGGGGGTTTGAGCCAAAACTCATGTGACTGTTGCTGTGAAAACGGTTTATATTGTACATAATTAATGTTTGCTTCTTTTTTCCTCTCCCAGATTTGGTGTAAGAGGAAAGAAGTTACACTTTTCATCTTCTTATGCTCCTAAAGCATTTTCCATTGCCAAATCCCCCTGCTTATGTTCTATGGAAAGAGAAGAGGAAGACTGTATAATCTCTGAAGGAATAATTGAGGAATATCTAGCATTTGACCACACAGATATGTGAGTATTATGTCTTTTCAGCTTTTTACTCCCGTTCTGTTTTATGAACTAATATCTGTTTTTTGCAAACTATGCTACCAGTATTATCTATAATAAGATCTATGCCAGTTTCTGTTACTTATTTTCAGGTATTTACTTTTCAGGTATCCAGAGTTCATATTCTTATTCATTGCTCCCATATACCAGACTTCCTTGTGTATTTGATTGTTTCACACATCATTTACCTCTTCCTGAGATTAGGGATTTTAAAATGAGTTAATTTTTTTCCACATAGTTTGATTTTACCCTTTTGCAAATTACCACGAGTGGAAACTCTGAAACCTTTTAAAATAGCATTTGAAGAGGTGTGAACTTTGTTTACATAAATCCTGTTTGAAAAAGGTATATATGGTTTATTTAAAACTTTATGCTTGGCACAGACTTTACAATTAATAATGCTTATTTATATTTATTGTTAATGTATTCTAACAGTAGTCCTATGACATAGGTATTACTTACCTTCTTTATAGGATAGGTGAGAATCAGAGTGGTTAAATGATTTGTCTAAAATAAAGCATACTCCTCTAAGCCATTAAAAGTTCCAGACTTGATAATCATAGCAGCATATCTGAAAATCAGAATTTCATTTTAGGCTGTGATGCTGTAGTTAGGTCTAGTTAGCATTGTGTCACATGATTCTGGACTTCCCTTTTTCCTGTTACATTTCTTGCTGAGCCATGTTCACTCAAGTGCACACAGCCCTAGTGCCAGCTAAACACAAGCCAGGTTTCCGTACATAACACTACTGAGCTAGAATGGTAAGTACATTCTTTTGGCTTTCCAAAGACTGCCCTGTTCCCCTTCACTTCTCCTGGCCTGTGTCAAAATTTTTTTATCTTCTCTTTTTCCTCAAATCAAACATCTTCTCCCTTGGTTTCAGTTCATAAAAAATAAAGCTGATTTAACTAATTTAAAATGTGATATAAATGACTGATAGGTATCCACAGGGTATTTCTTTCCTTTTTTCTGATAGTCAATGCAAATGAATTTTCAGGTAATACAGGGAAGATTTTTAGAAAGGTTTGGTGGCTCACACCTATAGTCCCAGCAACTCAGGAGGCTGAGGCATGGGGATCACTTGAGCCCAGGAATTCAAGGCTATAGTGAGCTGTGATCACGCCACTGTACTCCAGTCTGGGCAACAGAGCAAGACACTGTCTCTAAGAAAGAAAGAGAGAGACAGAGAAAGAGGTTGGGGGGCGGGGGGAGAGAGAGAGAGAGAAAGAGAAAGAAAGGAAGGAAGGCAGCCTTCCCTTTAGAGATACCACCAAGATACCTTGTAAAATGACAGAGTAATTGGACCTTTAGAATGTTCCTAATTGAAAAGATTGAAGGTTGAGAAATAAACCAAAGCACCTATAGCAAATTAGGGTGTACGATAATTTCAGCAAATGATTTTGGTGCAAATGAAAAGAAATCTGGAAAAAAAAATAAGGTTCCTAACTTATTCTTGCCATAAAAATAAATTTCAGGCCACCACGTGGTGGCTCACACCTATAATCCCAGCACTTTGGGAGGCCAGGGTGGGAGGATTACTTGAGGCCAAAAGTTCAAAACCAGCCTGGTCAACACTGTCCCTACAAAAAATTTTTAAAAATTTAGCTGGGTGTGGTAGTGCATGTCTGTAGTCCCAGCTACTGGGGAGGCCGAGACAGGAGGATTGCTTTAGTTCAAGGCTACAGAGAACTATGGTCACACTACTGCACTCCAGACCGGGCAATGGAGCGAGACCCTGTCTCAAAAAAAGAAAAGTAAAAAAAAAATTTCACATGTATAAAAAATTTAAATGTGACAAATGAAATCATACAAGTTTAGAAGAAAATAAAAATGGAAGACTTTTTAAAAAAATAATAATTTGGGAATGGAGAAGGCCTTTTTAACCATAAAACAAAACCTATAAGTCATGTAAGAAATTCTTAAATAACTACCTAAGATGAAATTTCTACATAGAAAAAACTCATGAAGTCAAAAAATAACTGACAAACTAGGCAAAAATATTTGTAGTTTATTCATAGACAAAGAGTTACTTTTCTTTTTTTTGTGTGTGTGTTGAGACAGAGTCTTGCTTTGTTGCCCTGGCTAGCGTGCCGTGGTGTCAGCCTAGCTCACAGCAATCTCAAACTCCTGGGTTCAAGCTATCCTTCTGCCTCAGCCTCCCGAGTAGCTGGGACTGCAGGCATGCGCCACCATGCCTGGCTAATTTTATCTATATATTTTTAGTTGTCCAGCCAATTTCTTTCTATTTATGGTAGAGACGGGGTCTCGTTCTTGCTCAGGCTGGTCTCGAACTCCTGAGCTCAAATGATCCTCCCGCCTCGGCCTCCCAGAGTGCTAGGATTACAGGCGTGAGCCACCGCGCCCGGCCATGAATGTATCTCTTCTAAAAAGAAATATAAATTTAAATACAATTAATATTAATCAGTTTACTCCTCCACTTAAAGCCAGGCCAAGTCTTCCTTTGGAAGGCAGAGAAGAGAGTCTGTTGCTGTCCTGCATAAGCCTCTTTGCACCCTTCTTTTTAAATTTTTATTTAATTAATTTATTTTTTATTCTAATAGATTTAAGGGGTACAAGTTGAATTCCATTACATGAATATATTGCATAGTGGTGAAGTCTGGGCTTTTCGTGTACCCTATTCAGGTATCCTCCTAGGTAATTTTTCATCCTTTATCCCCCTCCCACTCCCCCCTTGTGAGTCACCAATGTCCATTATACCACTCTGTTTGCCCTTTGTATAGGTATAGTTTAGCTTCCACTTATAAGTGAGAACATGCGGCATTTATTTTTTTGTTCCTGAGTTACTTCACTTAGGATGATAGCCTCCAGTACCATCCAAGTTGCTGCAAAAGGCATTATTTCATTCTTTCTTATGGCTGAGCAGTACTCCATCGTATATATTTAAATACATAATCCACTCATTGGTTGATGGGCATTTAGGCTGATTCCATATCTTTGCGATTGTCAATTGTGCTGTGATAAACACACAGGTATAGGTGTCTTTATTTTTATTTCTTTTGAAACAGGGTCTTTCTATGTTGCCTAGGTTAAAGTGCAGTGGCGTTATCGTAGCTGACTGCAACTTCGAACTCCTGGGCTCAAGCAATCCTCCTGCCTCGACCTTTCAAGTAGCCATAGCACGCCACCACACCCAGCTAATTTTTTTTTATTTTTTGTAGAGACGGGGTCTTGCTATGTTGCTCAGGCTGGTCTCAAACTCCTGGCCTCTAGCGATCCTCCTGCCTCAGCTTCCCAAAGTGCTAGGATTACAGGTGTGAGCCACCATACCCAGCCCAGGTATCTTTTTGATATAATGATTTATTTTCCTCTACGTAGATACCCAGTGGTAGAATTGTGGGATCAAATGGTAGATCTACTTTTAGTTCTTTGAGAAATCTCCATACTGATTTCCATAGAGGTTATGCTAATTTACATTCCCACCAACAGTGTATAAATGTTCCCTTTCACCACATCCATGACAACATCTATTGTTTTTTGACTTTTTAATAATGGCCGTTGTAAATGGAATGATATTTCATTTTGGTTTTAATTTGCATTTCTATGATGATTAGTGACATTGAGCATTTTTTCGTATGTTTTTTGGCTGTTTGTGTATCTTGTTTTGAAAAATGCCTATTCATGTCATTTGCCCACTTTTTTTTGTTCTTGTTGTGAGTGGGTATTGCTCTGTTGCCTGAGCTTTTGCAGTGTGGACATTTTAACAATATTGATTCTTCCAATCCATAAGCATGGGATGTTTTTCCATTCGTTTGTATTGTCTGTGATTTCTTTCATCAGTGATTTGTAGTTCTCCTTGTAGAGACTTTTCACTTTCTTGGTTAAATTTATTCATAGGAAATTTTTTTTTTTTGCACCTATTGTAAATGGGATTGTGTTCTTGATTTGGTTCTCAGCTTGATCATTGGGTACAGAAATGCTATTGATTTTTGTACATTGATTTTATAACCTGAGACTTTACTGAATTTATTTATCAAATCCAGGAGTGTTTTGGAGGAGTCATTAGGGTTTTCTAGATAAAAGATCGTATCATCAGCAAACAGAGATAACTTGGTTTCCTCTTTTCCAATTTGGATGCCTTTTCTTTTTTTCTTTTGCCTGGTTGCTCTGGCTAGGACTTCCAGTGCTATGTTGAATAGGAGTGGTAAAAGTGTGCATCCATGTCTCATTCCAGTTTTTGGGGGGAGTGCTTTCAACTTTTCTCCATTCACTATGATGTTGACTGTGGGTTTGTCATATATAGCCTTTTATTATTTTGAGGTATGTTCCTTCTATGCCAAGTTTTTTGAGGGTTTTTTATCATGAAGGGATGGTGGATTTTATTGAATGCTCTTTCTGCATCTATTGAGATGATCATATGGCTTTTGTTTTTAATTCTGTTTATGTGGTGACTAACATTTATTGACTTGTATATGTTGAACCATCCTTGCATCTCTGGGATGAAAACCACCTGATCGTGGTGAATTGTCCTTTTGAGGTGCTGTTGGATTTGGTTTGCTAGTATTTTGTTCAGGATTTTTACATCTATGTTCTTTAGAGATATTGGTCGATAGGTTTCTTTTTTTGTTACATCCTTTTCTGGCTTTTGTATCAGGGTGATCCTGGCTTTGTAGAATGAGTTGGGGAGAATTTGCTCCTTCTTGGTCTACTGACCAGTTGCAGTAGGATTGGCACCAGTTCTTTTTACATCTGGTAAGATTTGGCTGTGAATCCATTTGTTCCTGAGCTTTTTTTCTTGTGAGATTTTTTATTACTGATTCAATATCATGACTTGGTATTGATCTGTTAAGGAGTTCTATTTATTACTTGTTCAATCTTGGGAGGTTGTATGTTTTCAGGAATTCATTCATTTCTTTTAGGTTTTCTAGTTTGCGAGCATATAGTTAATAACAGCATAATAATTTCTGATGATCTTTTGTATTTCTGTGGTATCAGTTGTAATATCCCTTTTTTTACTTCTGATTGTGTTTATTTGGATCTTTATTTGGATCTCAGTCTAGCTAATAGTTTATCAATTTGTTTACATTTTCAAAGAACCAACTTTTAGTTTTATTGATCCTTTATATTGTTTTTTTGGTCTCTATTTCATTTAGTTCTGCTCTGCTGTTTGTTATTTCTTTTCTTCTGCTAACTTAGGGTTTGGTTTGTTCTTGTTTTTCTAGTTCCTTGAGGTGCAATGTTAGATTGTTAATTTGTGATCTTTGTACTTTTTTGATGTAGGCCTTTAATGCTATAAATTTCCCTCAGCACTGTTTTTGCCATATCCCACAGGTTTTGGTATGTTATGTTTTCCTTTTCATTCATTTCAAGAAAAATTTTAATTTCTGTCTTTATGTCTTCATCGACCCAGTGATCCATTCAGAAGTGTGCTGTTTAATTTCCATGTATTTGTATAGTTTTTGAAGTTCCTCTTTGTATTGGCTTCTAGCTTTATTCTACTGTGGTCTGAAAAGATACCTGATATGATTTCAATTTTTAAAAATTTGTTAAGACTCATTTTGTGGCCTCTCTTAAAGAATGTTCCATGTGCTAATGAAAAGAATGTATATTCTGTAGTTGTTGGGTGGAATGTTCTGTAAATGTCTGTTAAGTCCATTTAGTCTAAAGGCCAATTTAAGTCCAATGTTTCTTTGCTGATTTTGTCTCGAGGATCTGTCTAGTGCTGTGAGTGGGATATTGAAGTTCCCTGCTTTTATTGTGTTGCTGTCTATCTCTTTGTTTAGGTCTCGCAATATTTGTTTTGTGAATCTGGGTGCTCCAATGTTGGGTGCCAATATTTTTAGGATCAGTATATCCTCTTCCTGAATTGATCCTTTTATCATTATATAATGATCTTCTTTATCTTTTTTTACTGTTTCTGATTTAAAGTTTGTTTTATCTGATGTAAGTATAGCTACTCCTCCTTGCTTGTGGTTTCTGTTTGCATGGCATATCCTTTTCCACCCCTTTACTTTCAGTTATCTGTATCTTTTGTGTGTCTTTATGCATAAGGTCAGTTTCTTGTAAGCAGGATAAGTTGGATCATGTTTTTTTAAATTCATTCTGCCAATCTGTATCTTTTAAGTGGAGCATTTAGTCCTGCGGTCCCCAATCCCTGTGGCCTGTCAGGAACTGGGCCGCACAGCAGGGGATGAGCAGTGGGGTAGCAAGCAAAGCTTCATCTGTATTTGCAGCCACCCCCCATTGCTTGCATCACCACATAAACTCCGCCTCCTGTCAGTTCAGTGGCAGCATTAGATTCTCATAGGAGTACGAACCCTACCTACTGTGCATGTGAGGGATCTAGGTTGCACACTCCTTATGAGAATCTAATGCCTGATGATCTAAGGTGGAGCTGAGGTGGTGATGCTAGTGCTGGGGAGTGGCTGCAAATACAAATTATCATTAACAGAGAGGTTTGACTGCACAATAAATGTAATGCACTTAAATCCCCCCCCCCCCACCCCTCTGGTCTATGGGAAAATTGTCTTCTGTGAAACTGGTCCCTGGTGCTAAAAAGGTTGGGGACCACTGATTTAATCCATATACATTCAGGGTTAATATCGATATGTAAGCTTTGTTCTTATCATATTATTAGTTGATTTCTAGTTGTTTTATTAATTCTTTTTCTTTCTTTTTCCTGTCTTTTTGTCTTTGTGGTTTGCTGAACTTCTGTCATGTTTCCATTTAATCCCTTTCTCTTCTTCCTTTATGTGATTATTTTATTAGACCTTTGAGTTTTCCATTTTGAATCATTTTCATGATGATGAATATTGACCTTTTGTTTCCATGTTTAAGACATCTTTGAGCATTTCCTATATGGCTCGTCTAGTGGTGACATATTCTCTCAACATTTGCTTTTCTGAGACTCTTTTCACCCTTCTTTCCTGCCTACAGTTTCCTATTTAGTTCTTGAGATCTCTGCTGCCCCAGCAGTAATTTTCACCTTAGAGGCCTGGAGATATTTCTCCCTATCCCAAGCCAGTTGCAGAATTTACTTTGTCTTAGTTTATATACCTATTATAAATGAACACATCTATCAGTCAGATTTTTTTTCCCACAGAACCCCAGGACTATTGGCTGTTTGCCAGAGGAGCACTTGGCTAACTGAGAGTTTCTTGGTTAGAGACACAGAGGAGCTTCTGTGCTATTTAATTTCCCTCCTTTTCCTTTCCAGCCTTTTACCAAATGCTTATTTGGCTTAGTAAAAGTATACTAATTTTAATAATTTATGTGGAATGTTTTTCTAATGAATCATTGCCTAAGATAATTACTCAGCATAATCACAGTTCCATGTACATTGTTCAATATGTCACATTAATATGAATCTAAATTTTATCCAGTTATGACAAAAAAATTATTTCTGTATGCTTAATTGTCATAGCTGATTGCTCAGCTGACAATGTTCATCTGTTTGAAGCTTAAAAATGTAGAATAATTCTCAGATTTCTTTTGTTCATTTTATGTTTTGGCAGAGTAGTGGGATGGGGTGGGGGTAAAAAGGGAAATGCAGTCTCCTCTGTTGAGAACTCCCTTAGTTCACAAGGCAGCTTCACACATGTGCTGCATGTGCTGGGAAGGAGGAGGCTTTTGGGGGTGGGGGGGCAACAATTGCATTCCTAAGAAGTACAAAGGACAGTGGTGGAGACTTAGCAAAGAATAATCATGAAGTCTTTTCCTCTTGCTTCTGTTACAGGGAAGAGGGATTTCATGGAGAGAAATCAGAAGCAGCTACAGAGAAACAGAAATTAGGGTATCCTCCCATTGTTCCATTTTACTGCATGAAAGAGGATGTCCTTGCTTATGTGTTTGACATCGTCTGGAGCAAGGTTGTGGGCTGTATGGAGCAGTTGACACGTAGTCATTGGGAGGGTTTTGCCTCTGGTAAGGATCTTTTCGAAGACAATGTAAAAAGTAATTGTTTATGATTTCCAAACCCTAACCAGTCTGTTACATTATGTTTCGTTAGTGTAAAAGGTGGATATGAGACATAGGAAAAACCCAAGTGTTTTTTTTCCTACTCCCACACCACAACACATATGACACCAATGATGTGTAGGGTTTTATCCCCACACAACAAACAATTCTGACACCAGATTCTCTAGCAGACCCCAGCTGGGTGTTCTCTAATTCAATTCAATTCCAACACTATCTGCCCGGAGATAGCATCGGGTCCCACAGGTTGAAGGCTCAGTCCCACAGACTGCCTCCACTCCCTGACTTCAAATGCCAGTTGCAAGCCCCAACTTATGACCGGTGCTGCTTCTCTTCTTCTTCTTCTTTCTTCTTCCTTTTTTTTTTTTGGTGACCTGTGCTTTTGACCAACCAGCTATAAATCAGGGCTCTCTGAACCCAGTCCTTTTTGGTTTTTATGGGGGCTTCATTTTGTAGCCATGATTGATTAAATCATTGGCCATTGCTGATCAACTCAACCTTCAGCTCCTCTCCTCTCTCCAGAGGTCAAGGGTCAAGGGGTAGGGATGAAAAAGTTCCAACCTTCTAATTACGTGGTTGGTTCCCCTGGCAATTAGCCCCCTCACCCCATCCTGAGACTACCCAGGAGCCTTCAACCACCAGTTATCTCATTAGTACACAAAAAGATACTTATCACTTTGGATATTCCAAGGGTTTTAAGAGCTGTGTGCCAGGAGCCTGGGGCAGAGACCAAATATATATTTATTATTATATCATAATATTAGTAGGTCTGACTCATGTTTGTATTTCCCACAGAAACTAACAGGTATTTAGTAAATATTTGAAAATGAGTGGATGAAGAACAAGGTCTATTCTATGATGATTAGTCAGAGCTTGTGCTTTCTTTGAATATAATGATTTATGAGGAAAAACATGTGCAAGTGGAATATACATTTTTAAAACTGCTTTATTAAAGATTGATATACTATAAAGGACACATTTAAAGTGTACAATTTGACAAGCTCTGCCTTATGTATACACTCACGAAACCATTACGACAGTCAATATAGTGAACATACCCATCACCTACAAAAGTTGGCCCTTTGTAATCCTTCACTCCTGCCTTTGCCTGGCCCTCCATCCCCAAAGTGATCAAAAAGGGTGATCTGCTTTCTGTCATAGTGTAGTTGGCATTTTGTACAGTTTCATGTGAACATAATCATACAATATGTACTCTTTCTGTCTGGCTGCTTTCACTCAACATAATGATTTTGAGATTCATCTGTGTCATTGTATCAATAATTTATTCCTTTTTATTGCTGAGAAGTATTTCATTGTATCATAATTTGTTTATCTGTTTATCTGTGGATAGGCATTTGGATTGTTTTCAGCTTTGGGATATCATATGAAAAGCTATTATGTACACTAGTGTATAAGAATTTGGGGGCATATATTTTTTTCTCTTGGGAAATTCCTAGTGGTGGAATGGCTGGGTTATATGGTTAGATATATATTTAACTATGCTGTTCAACAAATTATCACAAACAGTGGCTTCAAACAATACACATTTATTACCTCAGACATTTGTGAGTCAGAAGTCAGGAACCGCTTAGCTAGTCTTCTGCCTAAGGTTTCACAAGGCTGCCCTAAAGGTGTTGGCCAGGGCTGGGTTCTCATGTGGAGGCTCAACTAGGGAAGGATACACGTCTCCTTTTGTGTATGCTTGGAAGCGTAGAGTTCTTGGTAGCTGTAGTATTCACGGCAGCTTTATTGTTCAAAGCCAGCAAGAAAGACTATGAGCTAGTCAACTAGCAAGACAGAAGCTTATATAACAACATGATCATGGGGTGACATCCCATCACCTTTACTGTTATCTCTTGGTCTAAAGCAAGTCACAGTCCTGTCCAAAGGGACAGGCATTACACAAAGGCATGAACACAAAGAGGTGGGAATCACGCAGGGACCATCTTCGAGTTTGTCTGGCACACACGTTCTCCCGCTTGCAAAATACATTCCCCTCCCTCCTAATGTTTCCTAGAGTCTCATCCCATTATAGCATCAGCTCAAAAGTCCAAAATCTTATCATCTAAATTGGGTCCTGGTGTGGATTATGTTCCTAGATGTAATCCATTTAGTACAGCTCATGGGGCACAATTTTTCTCCATCTGTAGACTTGTGAAACTGAAGAGACAAGTTGTCTGACCCTAATACACCCAACATACAATAGTGGGACAGACGAAGGATAAGTTATAGACATTACAGTTAAAAGGGTGGAGGATGGAAGGTAAAAAAAAAAAAAAAAAAGAGTTCATAGCAATTCTGAAATCCAGCTAGGTAAATATTGGGAGTTCCTTGATTAAATTTCAAGACCTGGGAATAATCCTCTCCAGCTCACTGCTCTATTCTCTGGGCTCCTGGTTTCATCCTCTGAATCATGCTTCCTTTTTTCAGGAAAGCATGTGTTTGCAGCTAATTAGTTTTATCCGGCTGTGTCTTGCCTGTAGAATTCTGGGGGTCTGACAACCTTTTTTCATTTTGTACTCACTCTGTCCCCTTATTCTAAGTTGGCAGTGTTTCTGCTGAAATAATTTTTTTAAAAACTTTGTGGCTATCCTATGAATATCAGTGGGATTCACCACATAGACAAAAGCCACATCTATAGATCTTTTCACATAATCTCTTCTCTGTCTTGAGCTCCTACTTGGCTGGCTGAGGCACAGTGCTCTTAAGCTTTCTAAAGGCTCTGTGGTTTAATAGCATCTTTGATTTTTTCTTGCTGATTTTTCTGAGTTCTAAATAGATTCTGGTTATCAGCCCTCTGTCGGATTCGTAGCACGCGAAAATTTTCTCCCATTCTGTGGGTTGCCTGTTTGCTCTTGTGACAGTTTCTTTGGCTGTGCAGAAGCTTTTTAATTTGATCAGGTCCCATTTATTTATTTTGGTTGTTGCTGTGATTGCCTTTGGGGTCTTCTTCATAAATTCTTTGCCTAGGCCAACGTCTAGAAGAGTATTTCCAACTTCTTCCTCTAGAATTCTAATAGTTTCACTCCTTAGGTTTAGATCTGTGACCCAGCGTGAGTTGATTTTTGTGAGAGGTGAGAGGTGTGGATCCTGATTCAGTCTTCTACATGTGGCTATCCAGTTTTCCCAGCACCATTTATTGAATAAAGATTCTTTTCCCCAGTGTATGTTTTTGTCTGCTTTGTCAAAGATTAGATGGCTATATGAGATGGTTTTATATCTGTGTTCTCAGTTCTGTTCCACTGGTCAATGGCTCTGTTTTTGTGCCAGTACCAAGCTGATTTTAATATTACAGCTTTGTAATAGAGTTTGAAGTCTGGTAGATTGATGCCTCCCATATTGTTTTTATTGCCTGGAATTGTTTTTGCTATGCGGGGTCTTCTCTGGTTCCATATGAAGCGTAAAATTAATTTTTCTATATCTGTGAAGAATGATGTTGGTATTTTAATAGGGATTGCATTGAATCTGTAGATCACTTTGGGTAGTATAGTCATTTTAACAATGTTGATTCTGCCGACCCACGAGCATGGTATGGTTTTCCACCTGTTTACGTCTTCTGCTATTTCCTTCCTGAATGTCTCATAGTTCTCCCTATAGAGGTCTTTTACCTCCTTAGTTAAATATATTCCTAGGTACTTTATTTTCTTTGTTGCTATTGTGAAGGGGATTGAATCTTTGATTTGGTTCTCGGTATGACTGCTGCTGGCGTATATGAAAGCCTCTGATTTGTGTGTATTGATTTTGTATCCTGAAACTTTACTGAATTCATTTATCAGTTCCAGTAGCCTCTTGGTTGAATACTTGGGGTTTCCTAGATATAGTATCATATCATCAGCCAATAGTGAGAGTTTGATCTCTTCTGTTCCCGTTCGTATGCCTTTAATTCCACTCTCTTGCCTGATTGCTGTGGCCAGGACTTCTAGCACTATGTTGAATAGAAGTGGAGATAGTGGGCAACCTTGTCTGGTTCCAGTTCTAAGTGGGAATGCTTTCAATTTTTCCCCATTCAGTATGATGTTGGCTGTGGGTTTGTCATAAATGGCTTGTATCATTTTTAGGTAAGCCCTATCTATGCCTATTTTGTTAAGCATTCTTATCATAAAAGGGTGTTGAATTTTGTCAAATGCCTTTTCTGCGTCGATTGAAAGTATCATATAGTTTTTGCTTTTGCTTCTGTTTATGTGGTGAATTACATTTATAGATTTGCGTATGGGGTACTATTCAGCTTAAAGAAACAATGGTGATATAGCACCTCTTGTATACTCCTGGAAAGCACTGGAACACATTCTACTAAGCGAGGTATCCCAAGAATGGAAAAACAAGCACCACGTGTACTCACCATCAAATTGGTATTAGCTGATCAACATTTAAGTGCACATATAAGAATAACATGTATTAGATGTTGGGCAGGGGGAGAGGGGAGGGAGGAGGAGGGGACGGGCATATGCACAATGAGTGAGATGCGCACCTCTGGGGGAATGGACACACTTGAAGCTCAGACTTGGGGGAGAGGGAGGGCAAGGGCATCATACGTAACCTAATCATCTGTCCCCCCATAATATGCCGAAATAAAAAAAAAAAAAGAGTGTCTTTGAGATATAACCTTAATCTCTCAAAAGGGCTCTTTGTGTGAGTCAATAACCTTTTGATCTTTCTGTGGTATGAGTAAAAAGTTGTATAGTTACACTTTTTCTCTCTAGATCACTGTCTAATATTTGCATCTTTTGTCCTGTAGAGATACCGAGAATTTTCAAAGTGATCAAGTCTTGGTTTCTTTTTGTTTTATAGTTTTCCCCCATATATCTCTCTCATCTTGCATTTTATTATAAGCAGCAAGAAAAAATTAGGCTTCATTTTCAACACATGGATTGGAAGATCATCACTTACAAGTTATACTTTCTATATAACCACAGGAGACCATTTCACTAAGCTTTCTGCCACTAAGCAACAAGCATCTCCCTTCCTCCAGTTGCCAATAACATGTTCTTCATTTTCTTCTGAGCCCTCCCCTGCAGCATCCTCTAAGTCTAGATTTCTACTATCAGTCTGTTCAAGGCAATTTATGCCTTTTCTATCATGCTTCTCAAAATTCTTCCAGCCTTTGTCAATGAACAACTGAAAATAAAATTAAGAAAACAAGGCCAGGTGTGGTGGCTCACTCCCGTAATCCCAGCACTTTGGGAGGCCAAGATGGGAGGATCATTTGAGACCAGCCTAGGCAACATAGCGAGACCCCATCTCTACAAAAAATAAATAGCCAGGAGTGGTATTGCGTGCCTGTAGTCCCAGCTACTCAGGAGGCTGAGGCAGGAGGATCCCTTGAACCCAGGAATTTGAGGCTGTGGTGAGCTATGATCATGCTACTATACTCCAGTCTGAGCAACATAGTGAAACTCTGTCTCAAAAAAAAAAAAAAACAAAGCAAAACAAACCCCCGAAAAAGAGAAATTAAGAAAATAATTCATTTACAATAGCATTAAGAAGAATAAAATGCTTAGGAATAAATTTAACCGAGGAAGTACAAGACTTGTATGCTGAAAAACTACAAAATATTGTAGAAAGAAATTAGGGACGACCTAAAGAAATGGAAAGACCCATGTTCATGGACTGGAAGACTTAATATTGTTAAGATGGTAATACTCCCAAAATAGATTTACAGGTTCAGTGCAAACCCTATCAAAATTCCACCTGCCTTTTTTTTTTTTTTTTTTGGCAGAAATGGGCAACCTGATCCTGAAATTCATATGGAAATGTAAGGGACCCTGGATAACCCAAATAATATTTAAAAAGAACAAAGTTAGAGGACTCATATTTCCTGATTTCAAAACTTACTACAAAGCTAACTGTAGTCAAAACAATGTGGAACTGGCATAAAGACAGACAAACAGATCAATGAAATAGAATTCAAAGTCCCGGAATAAGCTCACACATCTATGGCCAATTGATTTTCAACAAGGGTCCCAAGATGATTCAATGGGGAAAGACTAGTTCCTTCAACAAACAGTGCTGGAACAACTGGGTATCTACATGGAAAAGAATGAAGTTTGACCCTCACCTCACACCATACACAAAAATCAACTCAAATTGGATCAAAGACCTAAATTTAAGTGCTAAAATTATAAAACTCTTAGAAGAAAACATAGGAGTAACTCTTCATGACCTTGGATTCGATAATGGATTCTTGGATATGACACCAAGAATACAAGCAACAAAAGAAAAAAAAACAGATAAATTGGACTTCATTGAAATTAAAAATTTTTATGCTATAAAGGACATTATCAAAGAAGTGAAAGACAACTTACAAAATGGGAGAAAATACTTACAAATCACACAACATAAAAAGGATCCAAATACTGGGTGTGGTGGCTTGCACCTGTAATCCTAGCACTTTGGGAGGCCAAGGCAGGAGGATCGCTTGAGGCCAGCAGTTCAAGACTAGCCTGAACAAGAGTAAGACCCCATCTCTACAAAAAAATAGAAAAAAAAATTTAGCTGTGTGTGGTGGCTTGCACCCGTAGTCCTACCTACTTGGGAGGCTGAGGCAGGGGGATCACTTGAGCCCAGGAGTTTGAGGTTGCAGTTAGCTATGATGATGCCACTGCACTCCAGCCAGTGCAACAGAGCAAGACCCTGTCTCAAAAAAAAAAAAAAAAAGTCTAGTATCCATAGTAGAGAACTACAAGTCAATAATAAATACAGACAACCCAATTAAAAAATGGGCAATAAGCCAGGTGTGGTGGCCTGTGCCTGTGGTCCCAGCTACTCAGGAGGCTGAGTCAGGAGGATTGCTTGAGACCAGGAGTTCAAGACCATTCTGGGCAACATAGTCAGACCTAGTATCTGGGGGTGGGGTAAATAAAAGGGTAAATGACTTGATAGATATTTCTCCAAAGAAGATATACAAATGGCCAGTAAGCACATGAAAAGATACTATACATCATCACTCATTAGAGAAATGCAAATCAAAACCACATGGCTATTTGTATATTTTTTTAAATTAAATTTTATTTTTCAAAGGGAAGATAACAAGTAAGGATGTGGAGAAATTGGAACCCTCATACATTGCTGGTGGGAATGAAAAATTGTGCAGCCATTGTGGAACCAGTTTGGCAGTTCCTCAAAATGTGGTGTTTTTTTAAAAAATTTATTTTACTTTTAAATTTTTTTCTTCCCCATTTAGTTAGTAGATGGACAGTTCCTCAAAATGTTAAACATAAAATTACCATATGACCCAGAAAATTCCACTTGGTTATAGGTATATAACCAAGAGAACTGAAAACATGTCCACACAAAGAAAACATGCACTTGAATATTCATAGCAACATTATTTATAATAGCCAAAAAGTGGAAACAACCCAAATGTCCATCAGCTGATGAATGGATGAACAAAATTTGGTGTAGCCATGTGTTATGGGCTGAATTGTCTCCCTGCCAAAATTGATACATTGAAGCTGTAACCATTGATGTGACAATGTTTTTGAGACAGAGAAGGGAGGTAATTAAGGTTAAATGAAGTCATAAGAGTGGGGCCCTAACCCAATAGAGCTGGTGTCCTTATAAGAGAAACAGACATCAGAGATCTCTTCCTTTCCACACATGCACAGAGAAGAGGCTATGCAAGAACATAAGAAGGTGGCCACCTACAAGCCAAACCAACCCTGACAGCACCTTGATCTTGGCCTTCTAACCTCCAGGACTGTGAGAAAATAAATGTCTGTTGTATAAGCCACCCAGTCTGTGCTATTTTGTTATGGTAGCCCTACCAGACTAATATACCACACAGTAGAGTATTATTCAGCCATAAAAAGGAATTAAGTACTGATACAAGTTACAACATGGATGAACCTTGAAAATAATGCTACATGAAAGAAGCCAGACACAAAAGGCCACATAATTATATGATTCCGTTCATATGAAATATCCAGAATAGGCAGAGCCATAGAGACAGAAAGTAGTTTAATGGTTGCCAGGGGATGGAGGAAGAGGGAAATCGGGAAGTAGAGCATTTCTTTTTGGAGTGATGGAAATTTTCTGAAATTACATAGTGGTGATGACTGCACAGCATTGTGAATATACCCAAAACCACTGAATTGTACACTTTAAAAAGGTTAAAATGGTGAATTTTATGTTATATGAATCTTATTAAAAAGTTTTTGAAATTCTTTCAGCCTAAAGAATGTCCTTTAACATTTCTTATATTATACATGGGTCTGCTGGTGGTGAATTATTTATTTTGTAGATATGAGAATTCCTTTATTTTGCTTTCATTTTTGCAAGATAATTTTATGAATTCTATGTTGACAGTTTGTCTCCTAGTACTTTAAAGATGTTCCTTTTCTTCTTGCTTGCTTTGTTCCTGAAAAGAAATCTGATGTCATCCTTATCTTTGTTCCTCTGTGTCTGTGTGTGTGTGTGTGTGTATTTCTCTCTGGCTGCTGTTAAGATTTTCTCTTTATCACTGGTTTTGAGCAATTTGATTATGATGTACCTTAATGTAGTTTTCTTCATGTTTCTTCTGCCTGGAGTTTGTTGAGCTTCATGGATCTGTGGGTTTATTGTTTTCATTGGTTGGAAAGTTTCCAGCCATTATTTCTTTGGATACATTTTCTGTCTCCCATCATCTGTTGGGACTCCAGTTATCTCCATAAATTAGTCCATTTAGTCACTAATTCCTCAGATAACTGATGCTTTAAAATTTTTTTCAGTATTCTCTTTTCTCTGTATTTCATTCTGGATAATTTCTATTGTGCCTTCAAGTTCATTAATCTTCTGCAATATTAAATCTACTGTTAAGCTCATCCAGTGTAATTTTCATCTTAGACATTGTCATTTTCATCTTAAAATATGATTTTGGTGACTTTTATATCTTCCATGTATCTATTTAATTTTTTGAAAATGTGGAATAACTTGAACATCTGTGTTAATTCTAGGTTGGTTTCAATTATTGAAATTTTCCTCATTATGGGTTGTAATTTCCTGCCTGGTAATCTTTGATTAGGTTTCAGACATAGTGAGTTTTACTTTAAGCGGGGCTGAATTTCTTTTTTTCATTTTCTTTTTATTCTTGTATATCTTCTTGAGCTTTGTTCTGAAATGCAGTTAAGTTACTTGGAAACAGTTTGATCCTTTCTGGTGGTACTTTTATGATTTGTTAGACAGGTCTGGAGCAATGCTCAGCCTAGAGCTAATTATTTCTCACCTACTGAGGAAAGATCTTACTCTGCCCAATGCCCCATGCACTGAGTTTTTCTGGTCTGGCTGGTGGGAACAGGCACTATTCCTGGTCCCATGTGAACAGCAGGCACTTTTTCCTCTAATTCTTTCAGTTGGTTCTTTTTCCTAGCCTTAGGTATTTTCTTCTATCACATACACTAATCAGTACTCTTTGAATACTCAAGGAACACCTAACCGTCTGCAGATATCCTGGGTTCTCTTTCTGTGCATTTTTCTCCTCTCTGGTATTCTGTTCTAGGAATCCTAGCTGCCTTGGTCTCTCTGGACTCTCAGTTCAGGGAGTCCACCAGGCTCTGCCTCAGTTCCTCTCCTTGTGCCATATCTTGGAAAGTCTTTCAAGGCAATTGCAGGGCTAGTCTCACTTGTTTACCATCTCAGAATTCACTATCTTTCATTATCTGATGTACAGTGCCTTGAAAGCCATTGTTTCATGGTTTTCTTGGTGGTTGTAAGCAAGAGGCTAAATACAGTCCTTGTTACTCCATCTTGGTTGGGAGCAGAAGTCCAGCAAATACATTTTTTAAACTTTTTATTGAAGTATAATACACAAATAGAAAATTACAAAGTAAGTTTACATCAAGTAAGCTTGAGGAATTTTTAAAAACTGAATATACTTATATGACCAGCACCCAGATCAAAAACAGAACATTACCAGCACTCCAGAAGCCCTTCAAATGCTTTCTTTCAGCCAGTTACTTAACCTCTACCCCTCTAAGAGTAACACCATCCTGATTTCTGACATCACAGATTTTGCCTATTCTAAAACTGTATAATTATGTTCACAATGTCACATTCATTAAAAAAAACCTTTGTAACCATAGATTCATATAGTATATACCCTTGTGCATCTGGCTTCTTTTACTCAACATTATGTTTGTTATACTCAGTTATGTTTTGCTTGTAACAATAGTTTGTTTATTCTTGTTACTGTAGAGTATTCCATTTTATGAATATATCACACCCTACTGTTGATGGACATTTGGGTAGTTTCCAAAATATAATGCTGTTATGAACATTGTTGGATATGTCTTTGGTGAACCCATGTACTGAATACGTAAGATTGGAATTGCTAGGTCATAGGATATGCTATCCTAACTTCAGTGGATACTGCCAAAAAGTTTTCTAAAGAGGTTGTACCTACTTACACTATTTCCAGTACTGTGAGGGAGTTGCAGTTGCTCCATATGTTTGACACACTTGATACTGTCTTTGTGGGTTTGCTTTATTTTTAAGCCACTCTATTGTATGTGTATTAAGTTCTCTTTTAAAGCTTGTATTAGAGAATAGGACTAACACTCTCTTTAAAATGAGTTGGTTTATATTATGTGAGGTTAAGTTTTTGGATAAAGAGGACACATGATAATTAAAGTCCAGAGTCATATCCAAACTCCTATCATAATAAACCCTGGTAATAAATAAAGGAACTCCTTCAGGGTTCAGTATTAACCACTGAGATATCAGAGAAAACTTTATTTCACCTTTCACAATTTATCAGTGTTGGGCTATGAATTAATATCCTTTTATTTTTCTGTGCATTCATAAATTTAGGTTATTTCATTGTATTATAACTATAATTTTCAGTCCTTAAAGTCTAAGAAAGACACTGATCACAAAATGGAGCTGGAGGATCTCTTAACTGGTTCAGTGGATTGACTGAAATATCCTAAAACAGGAGTCAGCAAACCTTGTCTATACAGAGCCAGCTAGTAAATATTTTAGCCTTTGACAGCCATCCAGTCTGTTCGAACTACTCAACTCTGCCCTTCTAGCCTGAAAGCAGCTGTAAACGATATGTAAATGGATGCACGTTGCCATGTACACTACTATATACTCAGTATATAGGTTTACCAAAAGACATATGTAAGAATGTTCTTAGTATCACCATATGCTGGAAAACACAAACTGGAAACTACCCATATGTCCATCAACAGTAGCATGTGAAATTTTCATACAGTGGAATATTATACAGCAGTAAGAATATACAAACTATTATTACAACTTTATTTACAAAAACAGGCAGTGGTAACAGGTATGGGGTTTCTCTTTGGGGGTGAGGAAAAAGTTCTGGAATTAGGTAGTGGTAATGGTTTCACACATCATGAATGTAATTGATGCCACTGAATTGTATACAGTCACGTGCAGCATAACGACGTTTCAGTCAATGTTGGACCACAATACACATGGAGGTGGTCTCATAAGATCATAATGGAGCTGAAAAATTCCTATCACCTAGTGACGTTATAGCTGTCACAAAACTATAGCACAACTCATTACTGTTTACGGTGATGCTGGTGTAAACAAACCTATTGCGCTGCCAGTCATATAAAAGTATAGTACATATAATTATGTAGAGTATATAGTACTTGATAATAATAAATGACTATGTTACCGGAATATGTATTTACTATACTATACATTTTATTATTATTATAGAGTATACGTCTTCTACTTACTAAAAAAAAAAAAGGTAACTGTAAAACAGGCTTAGGCAGGTCCTTTAGGAAGTATTCCAGAAGGAGGCATTACTATTATAGGAGATGACAGCTCCATGTGTGTTATTGCCCATGAAGACCTTCCAGTGGGACAAAATGTGGCGATGGAAGACAGTGATATTAACTCCCTGTAGGCCTAGGCTAATGTGTGTGTTTGTATCTTAGTTTTTAACAAAAAAGTTTAAAAGTTAAAAAAAATTAAAAAATAGGAAAATGCTTATAAAATAAGGATATAAAAAATATTTTTGTACAGTTGTATAAGGTGTGTTTTAAGCTAAGTGTTATTACAAAAGAGTAAAAAAGACAAAAATTACAAAGGTTAGAAAGTAAAAAAGTAATAGTAAGCTAAGGTTAATTTGTTGATGAAAATTTTTTTTTTTATAATTTAGTATAGTGTAAGTATACAGTGCTTAAAGTCTACAGTAGTGTACAGTAATGTCCTAGGCCTTCACACTCACTACTACTCAGTGACTCACCCAGAGCAACATCCAGTCCTGAAGCTCCATTCATGGTAAGTGCCCTATACAGGTGCACTATTTTTATCTTTTATACCTTTTTTTGGTTTTTCTTTTAGTGAGACCAGGTCTTGCTCTGATGCCCAGGCTGGAGTACAGTGGATGCGATCATGACTCACTGTAACCTCCAACTCCCAAACTCAAGCAATCCTCCTGTCTCAGCCTCAAGCTCCTGGCCTCAAGTGATCCTCCTTCCTCAGCCTCTCAAAGTACTGGGATTACAGTCATGAACCATCACTGTACCCAGCCTATAACATATTTTTACTGTACCTTTTCTATGTTTAGATACACACTTACCATTGTGTTACAGTTGCCTCCAGTATTCAGTACAGTAACATGCTGTACAGGTTTGTAGCTTAGGAGCAATAAGCTAAACCATATAGCCTAGGAGTATAGTAAGCTATACCATTTACGCTTGTGTAAGTAGACTTAATGATGTTTGTACAATGATGAAATCACCTAACGGTGCATTTCTCAGGATGCATCCCTCTCGTTAAGTGACACATGACTGTACTTTAAAGTGGTAAAATGGTTAAGTCTTATGTGTATTTTACCACAATAAGTAAAAAACAGGTAGCAGGCCAGATGGGCCCATGGCCAATTTGCTAACCCCTTGCTCTAAAATGCTATCCCTTCGAGTAGTGCAGCATAATGGTTAAAAGCCAGACAACCTGGGTTTGACCACTAGCTCTGACACCACTTCTCTGTGCCTCAGTTTCTTTATAAAATGATAAAAACACTAACATCTAGTCCATAGAGTTAAAAAATAAACATGTTACATGAAAGTATATAGATAGTGCAGTTCCTGGACTATATAAGAGCTCAATAAATGTTATCTATTATCATTACTTTTTAGTTAAACTATAATACTTGGAAGTATGGAAAGAGAACTTTTGCATTTTTAGCTTTGGCATGGACCAGTTGGTTAGTTGTTTGTTGCTGGAGCAAACTGACAGGTGCCGGTACAAACCTATCTCTGGTACTAGAGCAACTTTTTCTACCTCTTTGTGAGGAAGAAAGCCAAACTGCATGCTAGTGTGCAATATATGCAATCGGGCTACATGGTAACTTGTGACATTTTAAGGTTGTGAACTGTAGTAGCTGGGACTAAAGGCACATGCCACCATGCCTGGTTAATTTTTTTTAAGTTTATTTTTATAGAGACATGGTCTTGCTGTTGCCCGGGCTGGTCTCCAACCAATTTTACCAAATTGTTCAACGTGATTGTGCTAGTTTATATGCCCACTAACAGTACACAAGTTCCTGTGCTTATAGTTTCAATACTCACTGTTCTTCAGTATTTAATTTTTTTGTCATTGTGTCAAAGGGTGTTTTCTTGTGGTTTTATCTTCTCCATTTTCTTAATTTCTGTATGTAAGGTATAAATTTATGTAAGGTACAAATTACATACAGTAAAATTTATCCTTTTAAAAATGTTCAGTTCATATTTTCCATCTCCTTGTTTCTCTGAATTCAGGATAATTTCTTCAGATTTTTTCCTCTAATTTCAGCTTTTAACCTACTGTTGAGTTTTTAATTTTAGTTCTCTTTTGTAGTTTTATTTTGTTCTTTTTCAAATCTGCTTGGTCATTTTTATGTCTTGCTCTTATATTTTCAATCGCTTCTTTTGTTTTACATTCTGCATCTGTTAATTCCAATTTCTGAAGTATATGCTGATCTGATTATTTCATTTCTGCTTGCACTTTTTCAAGGTGCCTTGTTTGATTGTGTGATTTTTAATAGTGGCTTCTAATCTCATAACTTTACCTGTGGGAATTGAGGTCTGGATTTTGATGGTTCCCCTGGAGATACAACATCCAATAGAATACTCACTAGCATGGATAGCCATTTATGTTAAAATTAAAATTAAGTAAAATTAAAAATTCAGTTCCTCAGTAACTAGCCACATTTTAAGTGTGCTCTAGAGTTACATGTGGCTATCAGCTACCACATTTGACAGCACAGATGTAAAACATTTCCATTAACTCCAAAGGTTCTGTCAGACAGCTTTGCTGTAGAAATCTTTCCTTTTCTTTCTGCCAGGTACCTTCAGGCATCACCAATCTGGGAAACTACTTTCAACTACTCTTGGTTTGAGGGGTGTATTGAACCATGCAGATGGTATGAAATTGGGCTGCAAATATGAGCGAAGCCTGGAGATTATGAATTCTTAAGGGAGATTTTTTTTCACAGTACTGTTGCTGTGCATTAGAAGATATCCATGGATAATAGACTCTATTCCTTTGCCCAGATGATGAGAGTAATGTTGCAGTCACCAGGCCAGATTCAGAGAGTCCCTGTGTGCTGACTGAACCACACCCTTTGGTGTTGCCAAGAGTGCCACAGTCTAAGGTGCTGTCCATCACCTCAAATCCGGTAAGCCACAGAAGGGATCAGTTGGAGGCCCTAGGGCTGTTCTTGCCAGAGGAAATTTGCTCAGAGTTGTTTGCCTTAATTGTATTATGTTTGATGTAATATTTTTCAGTAGTTAGTGTTTTATTGTAATCCAGTGACTCTTTGCATTGATCCATTTCAGTTTAAAAAATTAATAGCAAATTAGGGTTGACAAATAATTCTCAATCAACTCTTTTGAAGAGGCATCCATAAACTGTGCAATCTAGAATCAACTATGTGGTCAGTCTAAGTCTGTTTTGGGAGGAATGGAGGATACCTTTATGATGAAAATAGGGACTAATCTCAGATTTTCTGTGGCCTTAACATTATCCTTTGAATTCCTTCTTTTTAACTTCTTATTTTTTTTTTTCTTAATTTGGCCTACCCTGGTTTTTTGTTGTTTTTGTTTTTTAAACAGGATCTTGCTCTGTTGCCTGGGCTAGAGTGCAGCAGCATCATTGTATCTCACTGCAACCCCAAACTCCTGGGCTCAAGCAATCCTCCTTCCTCAGCCTCCCAAGTAACTCGGACTACAGGCTCGAATCACGCTGCCCAGCTAATTTTTCTACTTTTTGTAGATAGGGTCTCACTCTGTTGCCCAGACTGGTCTCAAACTCCTGGCTCAAGCGATCTTCACATCTTGGTTTCCCAAAGTGCTGGATTGCAGGCATGAGCCACCACACTCGGCCTTTTTTTTTTTTTTTTTTTGAATCTGTTGACTTTTTTTTTTTTTGCCTTTTAGATGTTTAGTACTCAAAAATCAGGTAGGAAAATAAAACCAAAGCAAAGAGAAAACCTGTCTCAAGTGAGTCTGAACAAGCACAAAGATAGCATTTCTTGCAGGAGGCTGGTGAGCTTGGTCTCATCCCTGTGTAATGATTTATGTAGTCCCAGTTCCTACATGATAGTTTCCTAGTGTTACTTGTGGCAAAAAAAAAAAAAAAAAAAAAAAAAAAAAGGAGGGGGACAAAAGAAAGAGAAAAAGGATTGTAATCCTTGGGCCATGTTCATCAACCCTGGGCTTTGCTACCAGATCTAGCCATAAGCTTTCTTGGCATATGGCCAAATATTGTGCAGCTGGATTTACAAAAGGGATATTTAAAAATAAAATCAGCAAGGTTCATTACTTGCCACATTGGGGATGAACCAGGTAAACTCCTGTTCCTTTGGTGGTAATAAAACACTTCTGCATGTTGAACTGCTCTGGCTGTGGTTAAGGTAGCCTAAGCCCTGAACAGTTAACTAGATGGTTCTGGTTGTTAGTGACCAAAGGAAGGAGGAGTTAATTCAAACATTCTTGAAACAAAGAGGAAGGAAAATACATTCTGTGGCAGAGGAGGAGATGGTCAGAAAGGCTGATGACCTGAGAGAGAAAATAAGCAGGTCTCTCAGGTGGCAATACCAATCCAAGTAAGATTAAATACTGCTAGCATTAGAACAGGGAAGATTAACTCCTAGACAACAGTCTTCAGGATGTAGGTTATCATTGAGAGCTGACTACTCCATGGATAGTGAAAGAGAAAGGATTAGTTTGTGCAGATTGCAGGATTGTGTGATGAAAAAAGAGACTGTT
>RJWJ010018382.1:0-31677 GCA_004363605.1 Indri indri | reverse complement strand
GTTTGAAAATTAGACCAGAGAAAGATTTTTTCACTAACAGTACTTAAGAATTTCTGGGCATGGTGACAATTTAAAAGCAGATCAAATTTTAGCCAGTTTCATTATGTGTTCAAATTCTCTGTGGGTAATGCACCCCTTGACTGTTTGTACCCCAGGCAGACTGCTTCTACGGCCCAGTCCTTGGAGGGGACACTGAGGACAAGTATATCCAACCCCTGCTCAAGTAGAATGGATGGATGATTGTGCAACTATCCAATTGCTGGAATGGACAATAAGCAAATCTTCAGCCCGCAACGGATATAGAAAGGGCCATAGAAAAAGCCTTTAGGCTTTTTCATCACAATTTTGAAGATAGTTCTGTCAATGTGTAATTCCACAATAGTCCTGGTTTCAATATTTCCCTGGGAAAAGAAACATTTCCCCGAAATCCCTTACCTGTGTGGTCTATTTCCATAATATTTAAGGCTTCTTTCTAAGAATAGATTGTGGCCATTTTCCTTAAACAGTGCCCTATTCCCACACCTTTGCTGGTCTTAAAAGACCAACTCAAACATAGACAGAAACAAAATGTGCCTTTTGCTCAGACAGAAGCCACCTTTTAAGTCAAGAAATGGGAGCATTCTCTTGATGCCATTTAACCCCTACCCCTATCCCAAAACCAGCACACCTTCACCAAAAAAGCAAAGCAACCACTTGACTAGTGGGGAGGGCAAAGTAACCAAAACCAGCTGGGTCATGGTGGACGACATTCAGGAAAGCTTGATGAAGTAGAAGCTAGAATGACTGCAGTACATACAATGTCTCTTGTCTATCTGGTGAAAATTCTTATTCTTATTTTGAAGAATTCCTTTGGAAATACTGTGTCATCTTTATGGAAGAAATAAAAACTCTTCTAAGACTTCTACCCATCTAGCCACCCCAAGCTCAGTTAATCCTCCTGAAAATAAAATACTTTTGTTAGTTGTTTTCAGCCTTATTCTCTCAGCCATTATGTTTTCATGCCAGCTCCCCGACTATGATTATATTGATCCATGTATCAGTGAAACAAAGCTCAGAATAAGCCCAAGACCTTGAGATGTTCACCTCATAGCTCATCTTGACAGATTTATTTGGGTGGTTTTTTTTAACTCAGTTTTGTTTCCTTTTCTAACTAAAAATATCTTTAACTTCAAAGCCAAATTCATAGACTTGCGTAGTGAGATCCCTGGAATTAGTCTCAGTACTAGTTACCTCTCCTGCCATGGCCCGGAGCGCATCTGACCCTTCCTCAGTGAAGAGGACAAATTCCTGGAGTTCTAAAGCTTAGCCTACTGCCCCAGCGCAGTGTGGTGTGACTGCCATCTGCTGGCGTGGGGCTGACATTACAGGATGGACCAACGTACACTCCGTAGGAAAACAATCACGAAGTACTTGTTTGGAAAACAAAAGCTTTCTCTGGAGAAATGAAGAAAAAGTTTCTTTATAAACCTTGTCCATCTTCAATGCCAAAAAAAAACCTTTACTCTAGAAAAGCTAAAAAAGAGTAGAAAATTGGTTTATGGCAGACTTCCAACTGTTAAATACAATGAGGAAATAGGGTTATCAGCTACTAACCTCATTACCAGAGCAGAACCCATTATCATAAGCTGAGAAGTCAAACCTCATTGACTCCAACGAGGAGTCCCTACCTTGTGATGCCTGTTGTGTGCAGACATTAAAACCAGCAGCAGGTTGAGGTACCTTCCTTAAGATATTGACAATGACTGTAATCTCTTTCTCTTTAGAAGAAAAGATTGGTTTTTTGCTTCTTTTGTTTTGTTTTGTTTTGTTTTAACCCAAACAACCATAACATAAGCATTGACATTTGGGGGGCTGAGGTATTTTTTTTTTCCTCCTTATAAAAGGTATACCTCAAGGTTTAAGAATAAGAATGGTGCGTAAGAAATATTTACACAAGCTCACCCTTTAAATAAGAGCCAGGCACTTTTGCTCAATCCTGACTTTCTTTCCAACTCTTATCTTCAGGATGCGTGGAAGGCACAGTTCATGGCAATGAAAGCCAAGTTCCTATTGCTGACTTCAGTGGGTGTTGCCACTTATTTCCATGTCAAAGAATGGGACCTTGTATAATTGTGAATAGACAACAACAGGGAAAAATTTCCCATAGAGAACACCCCAGATGGTAGAACAAAACTAAACTTCTTGAAAGGACTTTATTCATTGTTGAAGCAACAAATTCAACACTGAAGGCACTGTCTGCTGTTAACACACATTTCTTCATTAAAGGCCGTGGGAACTGAAACAAATTTTAAATTTTATAAAACCAAGGGTATATAATAAATAGTATATTTTATACTTATGCCAATATGATTCGTCCCATCCCCAAAGCCCATTTCTCTGCCAGCCTTCCCCATCTTAGTAAATGGCCATGCATCTGCTCAGTTGCTCGAACCCCAGATGCACAAAATGATCCTTGCAAGCTCTAAGCCCTTACTCACCACATCTGATTCATCTCCATGTCTTAGCAGCCCTTCCTCAAAAGCCACAGCTGCCTACATCTCTCCATATCTGCAGGGACCAGTGTAGTCCAGTCCACCATTACTTTTCCTTGTGAATTACAGCAATAACCTGCTAAAAGGTCATTGCATCCACTTTGGCCCCTTCATCTTCAATTTTCAGCAGCACAGTTAGAGCTATGTTTCTGAAATACAAACCGCTAGGTGTGACCCAGAGAATAAAACTCAGACTCCGTTACGTGGTTTGCAATTCTTCCCATGATCTGGCCTCCACCTATTCTTCACTCTCATATCGTCCTCTCTTTCCCTCACTCATCGGACTGTGGACACCAAGACCTTCTCTCTGTTCTTCCAGCTTTCCCAGGTTGCCCCCACTTAGGAGTATGGATTTGCTCATTCCTCTGCAGGGCACCAGATTTTGCTCACCCAGCTCCTTCTTTTCATCCATAGTCTCAGCAAGGATCACTGCCTCACCTCAGTGTATCTTCCTGACCACTCTTCCCTTCTGCTATCTCACAACGCTGTTTTACTTGCTTCATGTTACCTACCATATCAGCAATTATCTTGTTCCTTTTTTTTCTTTTTTACTTATTATCTCTAGTCTGGTATTAGAATGCAGATCTATGAGAACAGACACCTTGCTATCTCATTTGACATTGTATCACCAGTACCTAGATCAGAACTGGTACATATTAAGTGTGCTTAATAAATATGTGGTAAATGAATGAATGTGTGTGCACACTATGCATATAATTACATTTTCCTATAATCAGAGTTTTCTCTTATAAAGAAGAATAACTGGCACCTTTTCGGAATGAATCTCAAATTGGTTAGTGCATATGAGCTTGAGCTCTGATATCAACAACTATTGGTTTGTATCTTCGGCCAGGATACCCGGTATCAAACCCTGAGAAAGGATTCATGTGCAACTGGTTAATTAAGAATGAGATCCCCCCAAAAAACTTATGAAAGATCAAAAGACACAGAGGACATGGAAGAGAAGAAGCCAAACAAAGGTGGGACTTCACGCAAAAGGCTTGAAGAGGAAAGATGGAGTCCAATCCCAAAGGGGAGCTCTGGAGTGGAAGTTGCCCCTCAAAACCATCCCAGTTTGAGGCAAGGGAGCTGGGATTTCATAATCCAGCCCTGGCAGGCATTGGCTAAGGGCCACCAGCATGGGAGCTGCAAACTCCCAGGCCCTCCTTGTGGGCAATGCTACTCTAGTAGCACCCAGTTCCAGCACTCTACAGCAGTCTGACCTGGGTTTTGTGGAATAACATTTCTAAGCATGAATTTATGAGCAACTTTCTCATAGGGAAATTTTGTTTATTAAATGAGATAATGCATATAATACAAGTTGAAAAATAGCTATTATTTATGATCTGGTTTTTAAAGCAATTTGAAGGTTAGAAAGAACATCCAAGAAGTTAGGTTCTTACTTAAGAATATAAACTGAACACCACCTCTGGTGTATCATCCAGCCCTGTGTATGAAAAGTTGAAAACAGAAGTGGAAAATGTAGGGAGAAAAACTGGATAGTAGATGCAAGAAAACAAAACAAGCATTATTGCATCAATATGATGACGTGATGCTCACTCTTACAAATATATCTGTAAAATTTCTACTGAGGCCACTTACGGTCTGGGAATATCGACAGAAAAGAAAGAAGCTCGGCTTCCTGGACATATAGGATATAAGAGGTCTAATCATTTCCACTCCTCTGACAAGAGAAATGGGTTCTGCCACAATGATAGGAAATGGATGCAGTCTCTAAAATATTTATGTTTGAATTCAGAGAAACTATAAACAGTTACGGGCATCGTTTTGGGTTTGTCAGCGTGTATTGTCAAAAAATAACTGATTTTAGAGGAAAAGCAGCTGGAGCATCTTCAATCCCAGATGTGATCAGAACCAGTCTATTGGCTAATTGAGGAGAATTCTGCGGTCTGAACTGGCTTCAGAGAGAAGGGAGCGAGGTTTATCTGCTATTTGTGCATCGGTGACTGGTGACTGGTGAGATTGTTTGATAAGCTCAGGTAAATCTTTGAGTAAATGCTAGAATTTGGATCTAGGATAGGTCAGGACAAGCCATCCAACCCCAGACTGCTGGAGCGGTGCGCACATTGAAAGGCAGGCGGTCTGATTCGTCCACTGCAAAGCCTCCGACTACTCTGCGCGCATGCGCACATGCGCTCAGTGTTTCTCCTCCCCCATCGGTTCTTCAAGGAAGACAGAGCGACTTGATAAGATGCAAATATCTTTATCTACACCGCTTCACTCTTTGCCTTATAGGATTGTTGTGAATATCACATAACCCGCGTGAGGCTTTTAACACGGTGTCCAGCATGTAGTAAAAGCCCAATGGATGTTATTATTTTTATTATTCCTATTTTATGGCTATGACAAAATAGAGATTAGAGAAGTTTTTAAAAATCTCAAAGGTCAGAAATTTAATAAATTGCAAAGCTGGAATTCAACTTGTAGAACCTAACCTTTCGACTCCAAAGGTCACGCGTTTGCCCTTCTCTTGGACAAAGTGGTTTTAAGTGAGCTGTATGAGTCAGGGTTCTCCAGAGAAACAAAACCAATGGGAGATAGACAATAGATAGAGCTATAATTAGAGATAGAGACAGAGGCATACATAGAGGTATAGATGCAGATAGAGGGAGAGGGATAGGTGATAGAGATACAGATATGAGTAGATTTATTTCAAGGAACTGGCTCACAAATTGTGGGGGCAGATAAATCCAAAATGTGCAGGGCGGGATGGCAGGCTGGAAATTCTAGCAAAAGTTGTTGTTGCAGCCTTGAGGCCGAAGGCAGTCTGGACACAGAATTCCCTTCTCTTTGAGGGACCTCAGTCTTTGATCTTAAGGTCTTCAACTGATTCATTGAGGCCCACTCACATTGTGAGGGCAACCTGCTTTGCTCAAAGTCTACATGATTTACATGTCAGTCACATCTAAAAAATACCTTCACAGCAACATCTAGATTGCTGTCTGACCTAACAACCGGGCACCATAGCCTAGCCAATCTGACACATAAAAATGAACTATCGCATGAGACAACAAATGCAAAAGTGATGTTAAAAAAGTGCCAAATACTGGACAAAAAGAAAATACGTTATTATTATTAAACAACATGACTAATAATGCCAGCACATCATGCCTTGCTTTTCAATCCCTTCTATGTTTTCGTCCACATTTGATGGATAAGCTGAGGGAGCTGCCTATGAAGGTCCACTTAGCCTGTTAACAAGGAGGACTCTAGGAAACATGAGAAAGAGAAAACAGAAGTCACTGCAATTTTTAAGGCACAAGACAGTTTCTGCCCCTGAATAACATCTGCACAGTGTTGCAAGATTACCCTCCATGTCTTTGATTGCTGTGCATCCCTGAAGGTGAACAGCTCCTTAAGTCACACACAAAAAAATGAGTACCCAAATTTCTATCATGATTCACCATCATTATGTTTATTTTTAATGTATGCTATTAAGGTTAAATTTGTGAATTTTCCTCCTCCACAATCTTTCGAAACTTCTTTTATACTCTATCTGTGGCAGAACAAAAGAACTAATTGAATTAGCACCATGCAATTAGAGATGCCTGAGCCTCACAATTCCTACACTATTTTCTGGGAATTTGAAACATTTGAAGGCTTCCTCAAACCAAGAAGCAAAATATTGCTTGTACAGGAAGTCCCAAGTGTACCTTAATGAACTAGTGAAGAAACTTTTATTATTTGTCTGAAATGATAGAAGGTGCTTTAGGGTGTTTTACCGGAGTGTAGGGCCAACTGCTCATTCTAATACTACTCCAAAAGCAGAGGAAAATTCTCTTTGTTAATGGTTGCAAAGGGTGCCATTTTTGAAAAGCCATCACAGAGTTTAGGGCACTGGTTAAGTAGAAATAGCATGTAGCTTTCAGAGCCACATCAAGACATGATGTTACCTCAGGCAGCCTAATAATTTGGAAGCCCTTCAAGGCAATAATCCTAAAATTGGTTTAACTATGTGTCTGGAGAAGATTCTGAGCTCTGCATGAGGAAAGGAGGTCATGGGAACACCCCAATCAATTTAGTTCTGACCCCCTAACCTACCTCCCCATTCAGAAGAAAAATAAAATCCCTGAACTGAACAAGACTCCCCCTCTTCAAAGCTAACTTAGTTAAATACAACTAACTTGTTACCCCAGTTTTCCCATTAGACAGCCCCCTAAATGGATTCAAAATTCTTTCCAATCACATACGTTAATTTCCCTGACAAGAATTCTGCTAGATTCTATTTTCTCCATCTGATTTTCTTCCTTGAGCTATTTTAGCAACCTGTATTAGTCAGGGTTAGATCAGAGAAGCAGAATCACTAGGAGATTTATATAATAAGGGATTTATTACAGGTATTTGATCTTAGGCAATTGTGAACTAAAAGCATCTATTGAGCTCTGGCTTCTGCAGCTGGCGAAGTCAGCTGGGTCTGGCAGGTGGAAATGGAAGGATGTGAAATGGGAGCAGCCAGCTCAAAAGAAACCCTGCAGGGATGGACTGGATCCCATGGGAATGCGTGAGAATCTGCAGCAGACTCTGCCTGCCTCTGAGCCCTCAACTTTGATGGTGGGAGTGTAATGAAGGAGGAGTGGGCCCCACTGAACACACACCTGACCCAGGAGTCAGAAAACCTGAAGCGGGGGAGTCTGGCTGGAGATGCCACCTGCCCACAGATGAGCCCGCGAAGGAAAGACCGCATGCATGAGCTGCAAGTGCACTTCACGTCTGGCATTGACCTTCTAGACATGAGAGGAATATTGCTGCTGCTTCACTTCTACCTTCCTAATCTTGTGCAGAACATCTTTTGTGGCTCACCCCAGCCTGGCGCTATGCATAGAAGGGAATTCTGGGAACGGCAGTTCCAGATTAGCTCAACTGACACAATATAAATCCATCACATTTCCCTATAAATTGTTACTCCAGGAAAATTTTTGGTTGGCCCATCCACAAATCCAGCTATCGGTTAAACAGCAGTTTTGTGACATCAGGATGTAAGGGAGAGACACAAGAGAATATTAACACTGGAATGTCCTTAGAGTCAGCCCACCCTGCGTTTTATAAATGAGTTCAAATGAGATCCAGGAAGGTATAGGAACTTGCCCCAGGTCTCACAATTGCCCAGACACAGTACAAGAAGGCAGCTTACCTGTCAGCTAATACATTATCTGTAAATCCAGAAAGACATGTGAAGAAGTAGAAATTCCCAGGTAAGCCTACCCCTGCTCAGATGCATTCCAGCTTCCTTGAAGCTGTATATATGAACATGTAATAAACTTGTGGCCTTGGCATTCCCTGTCATTTAAAAAAAAAATTTCATAACCTGTGTTCATAATTTTTATTTTGGCCTTCATATTTTCCTTCAACATTATACATTTTCATGATAATGGGTCTTTAGAGAATTCATCTGACAATAAGGTACAAAAATTAAAATTTTTCTTCAAGATTAGTTTCTAAATTATTTTAAATTGTGATGCCCTTATGTAGAAAGTCTAACTAAATACAGTCAAATTATAGGTTATATTAAGGTTGATATTCTAAACCTTACCCCTAAAAAAGTATTACATTGAGCAACATTAAGAGCAAAGTCACTGAAAAAAAAAAAAAAAAGGAACAAAGTAATTGGATTCATAATGCCCCAATTTCAAATATGGGCTCTACTACTTGCTAGTGATTGGGCCTGTAGCAAGTTCCCCAAACCTTCAGAGATTATTTCCTTTTCTTTAAAACAGAAATCAGACTGCTTTTAGGATTAAATGAGATAATTCATATATAACATTTACTGCAGTGCCACCGGAATGGAAAGAGCAAAAACATGGGGGGCATTAATAATTGCCATTATTATTGTTATTACAATCGGCACCACTGGTAATGGTGTTATAGTAATTAGTATTAATTAATTATTATTAATTAGCATTATTGATACTAATTAATCACTATGAGTATATTGGACATAAAGCACTGAATGTAATGGAAAAGGATTTTTATGAGTTTTCTTACTGAAAAGAAAAATGTATGTGATTCCTTTAAGAGGTCATAGTAATAAAACTAGGGTTTAATATAAAAAGAACCTGATTTTATCGTCGTATGCCTTAGAGTCTATTAGATCTCTCAGTATGAGAATTTTTACACAAATGTCAAGCCTAGGCTTCAGGATGAGCAATAGGAATTATATGAAATTAAGTGTATATCTTTGCCAACATTCTACCTCTAGCCATTTTTCTTCTCTCAATTGTTCGGGTTTCTTTTTAAAATTAGGAAATGATCATCAAAACATAACTCTGCTGATCCAGTAGGCTCTCTTCAACTGATTTTGGCCACAGACCAGGGCACTCTCTGCATGGCCCTTTAAATGGGAACAATTTATTCTGAAGGTGTTGGGCGCCATCACTGACACTTAGCACCTTTTTCACTATACAAATAAAAGCTGCACTGATATTTATTTAGTAAGCATTTCATCCAACGCTCTGTAAATTGCCTGATTCACAAAGGTTTCCAAGCTTTCTTGATGTCCTCATCCAGTGCAATGCAGGTTGCTGACAAATATAAGGTCAGTTAAATTCAACTTCAGATAATTTATCTCTCTCAAAGTTCCATTGCTATTGAGACCTACTCCTCCTATCTTCTATCTATTTTAGTTCCCCATCTAGATGTGTATCAGTCTGCTGACTTGAAATATCATAGATTTATTTATTTTTCATGTTATATGTCCATTGCAAGTGGACAAGAGGTCTCTGTTCATCTTAGTCATCCAGGGTCCCAGGTTGACAGAGCAGGCGCCATCTCCAACATTGCCAATTGCTGTGTTAGAAGAAAAAGAGAGCTCTACAGTGTCCTGCACCAGCTCTCAAATGCTTGAACTGAAAATGGCATGAAGTAGCTGAAGTAGCCTTTTCTCATAACTCATTGGCCAGGATGGTCACATGGTACCATCCACCTACGATAGGGCTTAAAGGTACAACTTAACGAAAGGGAATAAACCAGAAATATCTGAGTAAGTGCCCTAATGACTAACACATAGAATTTCTAGGATTCCAAACAGCAATCTTTAAAAAAAAGAACTGTAACCTTGAGAAGGTTATTTACTTATTTTCTGTGAAAAACTTGTAGTGGTAAGTCACAGAATATAATCATGCCATGAACGGATTCCAAAACCAGATAAGTGTGTAGCATATTGATTAAAAACCTCAGATGCAAGTAAATTTCAGTCCAGGAGAGTTTTTAACAGCAAATTGCCACAGTATCCTAGAAATCACACTCACATGAATTCGTACATACCCACATTCTCCCCATCCTTCACCCCAATCAAGAACAAAATAAAGACAACCTGGAGAAACAGACCTTTCTTTCCAAGAGTCCTGCAAAGAGGTAGATGTACAGTTGTCAAAAAATTGCCTCCATGATGATGCTTCTTAATTAGCAAAAAAAGAATTTGACCATTTCTCTTAATTTACGTGTAAGATTCCTAACGTATACTATGTCTTGGAACATATGTGCTCATGGGAATGGTAACAGTTTGAATCTGTACTAACAGTAGCTATTAGCCACATATGTGGCTATTTTAACTTAAACATAAATAAAAAATTAAATTAAATTAAAAGTTCAGTTTCTCAGTCACACTAGCCACATCATGAGTGCTCAATAGGCACGTGTAGTTAGTGGCTACTGTATTGGAACAGCACAGATATTAAACATTCCCATCAAGGCAGAAAGTTGTACTAAACAGCTCTCCTCTGTGTCTTTCACTTTTGCTTCTGGAAAGAGTTGAATGTTCCCATTTCCTAAAGCCATATTTTCAGAAGAGTAAGTTGATTTTTAAGATCTCAAAAAACTGAATAAAAAATCGTAGCTACAATAACCTAACATCCATCATTAGTGTTGGAACACAAATAGCTTGTTTTGGTCTCATTGGTTTGAAATGCCTTGAACCTAAGTTGCAGGGAGTACTTACAGTAACACAAAATCAGCTCATATTCAAGGCCACCCAGGTCAGAAAAAGAAAGCAGAATATCAGGAATCAGGTAGAACTTAATCTTATTCCTACTACCCCTCCACTTCATAGCTCCAGGCTAAAATTTTGGAATAAGGTTTATTACATTTTTATGGGAAAATATTATGGAAAGTCTAGGTCAATAGTCATAATTAACACATAATAATTTATTTTTATTCTCTGTAACTCATTCAAATGTTTCCATGAAATTAAGAACATTTAAATCAATCAGTAAAAATAAAGAAAGAGGTGGATTAATTTGAGTTGTGAGGACAAAGAAGAGATGATGGAAGAAGCCCCCGTTCTAGTCTTTCTCAGGTATGATATTCACATAAACCTGTGCATTGATTTTCAGGATGGGTATGGTTGGTCACTGAAACAGTGGTCATGGTCTCTGAAAATATGACTCAGGCAGCAGACCAAGCTTCCATATTTGTTGCTTTGTGTGTGGAATGAAACAAACATATATTGCCAAATAGAAAGGTGTATATTACCACAGCCCCAATTCCTCACTGCTGAACCCCTTTGCAATGCTCCCAGCTTTCATTTAATCAGGATCCTCTTCCCATTTCCACAAAGGTGGTTACATCAAAAATGAAAGATTGTTTTTCGCTGCCTCACCTAACTTTGCCAAGATCCAGTAAGAGGACTGGGAATCTAATTATAAATGGCTTAAGTCCTTTATCTGATTTGAGCAGACAGAGTTTCAGCAACGGTAAAGATCAAAACATTTTTCTAGGCTTGTTTTACTAACCCATGGTATATATGGCCAAAATATTAATACATTCATTCTCTGAAACCTACACCTAGTCAACAAGACTTCACCTTCTTATTTGCAACCAGGAGAAAAAATAGGACAGTTTTGGTCTATAAATTGACATATACATTACCTTTTTCCAGTCCGATTCCTCAAATTATAATTTTGAGGAGAGCTTTAAGAAATAATTATGAAACAAGAAATAGGCCTGTGTGGGTATATACCATGAAAAAGTCGCCATTGAATACAAACTTGTAGTTGTCAGGAACTAATGGTATGAATATTTGTGCTGTGCCGGTATCTAGAGTGACCAGTATTGAGTCTATTTCTATAGGCTGGAAACCCTAACATGATGGTGAGAAGTCCAGCCTTAGAGTCAGACTGGGGTTAAAATATTAGCAATGCTACTTTCTAACTGTGACTTTGGGAAGGTTACTTTATTTCTGCCATTCTGTTTTCTCACTTGTTAAAATGCAGAAAGCCGTATCTCCGAGGGTTTGTAAGGATTAGAAGAAATGGGTGCAAATCATCTGGCGTGTGGCAGACAGTTGATGGATGTCAGCTGCAGTTGTCTCCTGTTGTTGCTGCTCTTGTCCACGAGCGAGACAGTGAGACAGTGATATGAATATGCCCATGGAAGATACAGTAACACCATCAACCCTGGAAAGCCAAAGCACTTCTGCCAATCATTGGATATACTTTAAGCACTGAAGAAATAAATGACTCTCTATATGGTGAACTTAGTGCTAACTAGGACTACTATTGCATGAACTATCGCCCTTAACCCTCATTTGTGCCATGTGGGAATTGTTGTCCCTTTTAGAGAAAGACTGTTGTGGTAGAGCTTTCTTGTTTTTTGTTGTCATCATGATGTTGGGTTTTTAAAATTTATTTTTATTGAGGTTATATATATATATATGATTCACCATCTTTATCATTTTTAAGTGTACAGTTCAGTGGTAGTAAATATGTTTACATCCTTTTTTCCCCCCTTCCTTCCATCCTCTCCTCTTCCCAGCCTCTGGTAACCACCGATCTACTATTTTCATAAGATCCACTTTTTTAGCCCCCACATATGAGTGAGAACATGCAATATTTGTATCTCTGTGCCTGGCTTATTTCACTTAACATAATGGCCTCCAGTTCCATCCATGTTCTTGCAAATGTGTTCTTTCTGTTATGTTGGTTTTTGTTCTTTGTGGTTTCTTAATGCCCTGGATTTGAAATCTGGAAACCTAGGTTTGAATTCCAGCTCTGTCATTGACAAGTTTTCTGACCTTACCTGCTAAATCTCTTGGCCTTGCTGGATTTCAATTTCCTCATCCGAGATCTCATTGTCTCATCATACTAGCCTGCTCTCTTTGTATTCATTCGCTCACAAATATTTATTGAATGCCTACTATGTGCCAATTGCAGCTCTAGGAGCTGGTGATGCAACAGTGAAAAAAGCACATGAAGTCCTACATTCTAGGTGAAAAGACAGTCACTAGCTCAGTAAATATACATTCTAATCCCAGGTAATAATAAGTGCAATGAAGACAAATACAGTAGCACAGGGAATAGGTTGGTCAGAGTTCTCTCTAAAGAGGTGAAATTTAAGCAGAGACTTGAATGAAGTAAGAGAATAATGTTAAGGTCTATGGGAAATAACCTGCTCTCTCGCTTGGGTCAGTATGCTTAAGCAAAGAATAAAGGGGGAAAAGGGGAGGAGGGTACATTTCACACAGCTGCAAGTGTCGACAAGATAAAGTAACAGCTGGCCCAGAGGGCCAGAACGCCCTGGAGCACTGAAACGCCCAGGGGTGCCTCATGTACCCAGATAACAGGGAGTGAAATGTACTCTGACTTAGGACAGGATGTTAAATGTATTTTTGACTAAGATTAATAATGATTAATGCTGATCTAGGCTTCTGTAACCCTGCTTGCGCAAACAGATGACTTTACAGGATGTGGTTTTCGCCTTTAAAAGAGCCCGTCTCTCCTGGCTCAGGGCTGCTCTCTGTGCTGCTGCCTCTCGGTGGTGCAGAGGGTAGTCGCTGGCCAGCTAATAAAGACTCACAATTTGGCTCAATTCGGTCTCTCGGTGGTCACTTCTCGCACTCTGTACCATAACAAATAAGCCAAGTGATTGTCTCACAAAGAACCCTCCTGGCAGAGAAGACACCAGCATAAAGGTATTGACGCAGGACCAAAATCGGAATCTTGGAGGAACATCAAGGAAAACGGTGCATCCGAAGCCTCTGAGCCAGGAGAGGAGGGGGAGGTGAGGGAGCCTGGAGTGATTAGTACTTGTAAACCATGGTAAAAGTTTGGCTTTTGTTTGGGTGAGGTGGAAGATCCAAAGGGCATGTGAGCTGAGGAACAAGAGAAGAAGTTCTGGTGAGGATGGAAAAGGGAGATGGAAGGAAAAATAACTTAACATGGGGCAGAGTCAGGGAGGAGGAACCCAGGGCCCGAGGGCTTGGGGAGTGCCTGGGTGGGTGCGAAGGCAGTCATCCCCAAGGCTGGTCAATGCCTTCGGCGGGGAGTGTGATCAGTACTGAGAGCCAATATAAATTTTCCACAGAGAAAGTCAAATAAGTTAGCATTCACATTTAAAGTGGCATTTGGCAGGAATGTGTTCAGATGCTGATGTAAATGAAAAGGCCACAAGTATTCACAATAAGGAAAAAATAAGAAAGACGTTGTACATCCCCCCAAAGGTGTAATGAAACAAAATGTTTTAAGACAGTATTTTTTTATTGCTATGTCTCTAATTCCCCTAGCCAGCTGCCTATCACATAATAGGCACTCAAATGTTTGTTGAGTGAATGAATGAGATAAGGAATAAAGAAAGGAAGGAACAAAGGAAGAAAAAAGGGAAAGAAGGAAGAGGGAAAAGGAGGGAGGAAGAAAGGAAGGAATAGGTGATATGCCAGTTTTCTAGGCCTGCCATAACTAATTCCCACAAATTTGGTGGCTTTAAAGAATAGAAATTTATTCCCTCACAGTTCTGGAAGCCAGAAGTTCAAACTCGAGGTCTTAGCAGGGTTGGTCTGTTCCCTCTGGAGGCTGTGATCTTGCATTCCACACCTCTTCTAGCTTCTGGTGGCTACCAGTAACCCTTGATACTCCTGGCTTAGGGCTATACGACTTCAATTTCCACCTGTCTTCATATGGACTTCTTTCTGTGTCTGTCATCCTTTCTCCTTATAAAGACACATATCATTGGATTTAGGGCCCACTCTAAATCCAGTGCAATCACACCTTAAGATCCTTAACTCAATTATATCTACAGACACTCTTTTTCAAAATAAGCTCATACTCATAAATCCCAGGTATACAGATACTTGGGGGAACCACAATTCAACCCATTGTGGGTGAAGTATTTTTTCAATATGAGGAAAACTAATGATAGGTCATATTTTTATATCAGGAGTAACATCGAGTCTATTCATATAATTTGCTTTAATTGACATATAGTATAAAATTTTGTTCTAGGGACATTTTCAAAAGGAAGAATATGTTCTAACATATTTGGATATTCTTGAATAAGATTGCACCAAAAATGGCTAACTAGACTCACAGAGCCAAGTTCCTATTTTTAAAAGAAATTGAAGATACCGATTACTATCCTCACTCTGAAGGCATTCTGCCATTTGGTTAGTCCAATTGAAAACAGTTTGAGAATAATTGTATTCTGATATTCACATAAAAAGACCTATTAGCTACAGATATATGGGGAAAAGTTTGTGTAGTATAAATGTTTACTAGTCAATGAACATTAACTATCACAAATATGTATTTACATTCTAAAACAAGATACATAACAGTCCAACAACCACTTGACAAGCAACACACATCAACATGATTTTCATGTTGGTAAGTGTGACCCATAAGAAAAGTCGAACAATGTGCATTCATGTATTAGGTGGTCTCTTCTAAAACTTCATGACATTCTTTACATGGAATACATATTGTTACATCAAAATAAAAACTACATGCATGCACATAGAGTTTAGTATTATAATGTAGTATAGTTTAGTATTTTCTTTCAATTTTATTTATAATGAATGGTAAAAAAAAAAATATGGCTAGCATTGATTTCTTAAAATAGAATATTTAATAACATACTTTAGAGCAGTTTGAAAAATGCTGATCTTGGAAAATCCCAGAGCTTGGTCTGCCTTAGAATGAACTTTAGGGATGTGTTTCAATCAGAGCAAGCCCTCCAGAGTCAGCCCTATGGGTCCAGAAGAGTTTGGAAGCTCCACAGGGCTGTGGACTCAACTTGGGCCTGGACATATCCCAAAGTAGCCAAAAGGCAAATGAACATTCCCAATTCTTCCACTCTGTCTCAATACGAAATCCTCCTCTCCAGCTAGGCAGGTAGACAACATGCTCATTCTCATCTCGCCACACTGCTTCCCACCCCGACCCAAATAGAAATGTACTGTCTCTTGTTTCTCTCTGTGTCTTATTTCTATTTCCATTGTGAAGAATTTCCTGGGTACACAAGCCTTTACTTGACTTCTACAGGTTTTACTATCAGTGTAACTTAACTGGCAATTTTTCTACATTTCTACAATTTTCTGCTTATATTGTTTAGGTTTCCATTTGTGTTGAAATGAACAAAAGAATTAATATATTAGTTTGTTCTTTATTAAGATGTCTGGAAATAATTAACAGTATAGAGCTGACAGAAAAGGATAAATGAGACTCCCCAGTGACTTAGTTGGTGATTAGGGCATAATTTATGCACCATGAAACCTACATCCATTACTCAACAAGGTCTTTCAGCAATAAGCAAGTCTCCTCAAAGGACTTAAGTTTCTGATCTTCTGTGTATGAACTCTTAAAACATCAGTCTATGGTCTATATAGAATTGAAAATAGTGCTGGTAAGTTCCTATATTGGATAAATTAAAACAATTTTGTTTCTATCATCAACTACTACTCATCAACCAAGCAGATGTCAGGAATTTGGGGTGGGGAGAGGCTGCATTAGAAAGTCTTGCTTTTCCCTAGGACATTATAATATGCTTCATTCACTTTTGTTTAATCTCATCTCAGGAAAAGTCTTTCCTTTGCTGCAGTAGGGAGTCACATTCTAAATGAGAGAATGGCAAGTTTGTGATTACCTCCCTTACCGTCCAGAACCGTGGCAGCCATTGTTAAGTGACCACAGGACTTTTTCTTATTAAGTGTGGACTTTGTCTCAGGCTCTATCTCAACCCAATTTTCCAGGAGCCATTGCCAATCAAATAGATTTATAAATCCTCATTACCATTCCTGGGTCGAAACTATCTTCAAACTGTTTATCTTTCCTTCCAGTTTTAATTCTCAGCGAATTATTACCATTTGGCCATAGCTGTCTGTCATTTTTGCCTCAATTCCTTTGCTTAAAATCTACTTTTGCTGCTGTTTTTTAATTTCTGGGATCAAAAGGAAAATATAACCCTTTCTGGTGGTAGTCCTTCTTTCAGTGTCTCAGAAGCAACATAGCATAAATCTACTCCCTCTAAACCGCTTTCATCTGCAGAAATTTTCTTTTTTCCTTCCCAAGGATGTGATAAGCTACAGACCTGGACCAAAAGAGGACCATTGGTGAAAAGGGACAGCAAAGGTGCGAATGATAACCAAATACCATTAGAAAACCCTAAAAGTTATTTTTGTTAAAAATAACTGCCACTTTAACATGCTCTTCATATTTAATAGTGCTTGTCCTCTTGAGTGCAGAGAGAGGGAATCATCCTAACAGTTTGCTTTTTCCCATCTTTGCCTTGATGAACATGTACACCAACCACTGTCCCGCTTGGTGACTTAGCAACCTGCTCCCATGCATATGATCTTCCACCCCCAAACCTAACATACTGAAACAAATTATTGCCCTTGGGATATAAAAGGGGCAAATTCATGTCAAATAAAAAGTACTATTAAAGAGGAGAGTATTTAGGCAAGTTTGTTAGTTAAAAAAGGAGACATAAAAACCAAAGACATTAATACACAATTTACAAAAGAAGAAAAGATGGCCAATAAAATATAATAAATATTTTGAACTCAAGAAATTCAAATATAAACCACTGTTAATTCTCTTTGTTTTGAGTATTACTTTTCTGAAGTTGAAAAGTATAGTCAATACCTAGTGTACAAGTATAAAGACATCCCACTCTGATGTACTGCTGATGTTGGGAGTTTCTTTGGGGCACAATTCCCAAAAAAGCAATTTGGCAATAGATGCTTCATCAGTCAAGGTTCAGTAAGAACAGAAGCCATTCCAGGAAAGAAAAGGAGTGATATGGAGTATTTATACTGAGGCTTACACAGCAGCTGGGAATCTGGAGGGGTATGGATCAGGAAGGCTCCTTTTAGAAAATCCAGATGTGCAGGATTGTAAGGAGATAACGAGTTATACCTCAGCTCCCTACAATGCTAAAATAAGTCACTAAAGGCCCCTACCCTCACAGGTGCGGACACTGAGTACGGGACCGTCACTGAAGGCCCCTGAACTCACAGGTGCAGACAATCAGTTGACCCCCCCCACCCCGCCAAAGGCCTCAGCCTCTCAGGTAGAGACACTCGGTACAGGCCCACCTTGGTGGCTTCTGCCCTAACAGGTGGAGACACTCATTACAGGCCCCAAACTGTGCCCATGTCCTCGCTGGTGCAAACACTCAGTATAGGTCCCATACTGAAGGGTCCTGCCTCACAGGCTCAAAATCTCAATAGAAGCCATAGAGTGAAGGCCCTGTCCTCACAGGTGGAGATACTTAGTACAGGACCCTCACTGAAGGCCCTGCCCTCACAGGTGCAGATAATCAGTAGAGGCCCCACCCTGAAGGCCCAGGCTGCACAGGTGCAGACACTGAGTACAGTCCACTCCCTTAAGGCCCCTGCCCTCACAGCTGCAGGCACAGAGTCCAGGACACTTACAGAAGGCCCCTGCCCTCACAGGTGCTTACAAGCAGTAGAGGCCCCACCCTTAAGGCCTCAGACTTCACAGGTGTAGATACTCAGTACAGTCCACTCCCTGACAGGTGGAGACAACCTCATTGAAGGCCCTGTACTCACAGGTGCAAACACTGAGTACAGGCCTCACTTTCATCTTTTGTAAAATGGAAATATATTACCTCTCCCCTAGGGATGACTAAATAAAGCTGCATCGTGTCGTGGGATAACATAACGTAGAAGTAAGGAACCTTAACTCTGGAACCAGACTGTCACTGTTCAAACTTTAGGCCTGACGCTGGCTAGTTGTGTGACTCTGGACAATTCTCTTTACCTTTCTGTGCCTTAATTTCCTCCTCTGGAAAATGGGGGTGATAATAATGGTACTTATTTGAAGATTCTTACAAAGAGTAAATGAATTAATTGTTCACAGAATGCTTAGAACAATTTCTGGTACATTTAAGTACTTGTGAATAAAAATAAATAAATGCTATATGTGATACGCTTGAAAAAGTGCCCAACATGTATTAAGTATGTACTCTTTAAATTTCATTTATTGAGTATAAACTCAGCCTGATGCATAATAAGTATACTATAGAAGTTATATGCCTCTGTTAAGCAAAACTAAAATGCTTAAGAGGACATCCTTATTCTTTGGGGATATCATTTAGAAAGTGGACGCCTCAAATGAATCCCTCCCTTGTCTCCAGTATCCCACAGTACCACATCACAAAGAAAACCCAAAGAGGCTAGATGGGTATTGGATCTGTCCCTCTTCAGCCATTCTTACATTCTAAGGTCAAAATGCCATAATAAATGTGTGTGGATATGAAGAAAGGTCATCAGGAATGCCCAGAGGTTTCAAAGTTGAGAATTTAGGGAAATGCTAAGGGGAGGAGCTTCTTGCCCCCACCCCACACCACAGCATCTGCAGTTTGGTCTATTCTGCATATCCACGGTCTACATATATCATAGTGCTTTGTTGAAAATGTAATAATGTTACTTACTAAATGAGATTAAATAATGGCACTGTTTTTTCCTCCTAGCTAATCTCATATAAGAGAACCAAAAATGTCTTAGCCCCACACCTCGGGGGAGCAGCCAGGCCCTAATCCCTGGGTCTGCACTCCCTGTCCTCCAGGATGCAGGACAAAAAGGCCTTTTGCTATCCCATTCTCCATCCACCTCCCAGAGAGCCAGGAACAGAACACCCTAATGATAACTCCTAAAGAGACATTGAAGGTTCGAAGCTCTAGGCACATGACGAAATGAAGTTGAATCACCTACAGAGGAAAAATATGGAAACTTTGTGTCTTAAAGACTTGGCAAAGGAAGCTCCCAGGCTTCTGAGTGATTGCATCCCCTGAACTTAAATAAAAGGATGACACTAGATGCCCTTCACAAAACACAATCCTTCTGGGGCAAGCCTTCTCATCAGGGGCTGGCAATATGAGTACTTACCAGGACTTGGCGTCAAGCACAGGGCCTTGGTAACCTCAGCAAAGATGTTTTGTAGCTGAGCAGCCAGAAACCATCTTCCCCTGATGGTTGTGAAGCCACGGTGGGGAGTCAGGGCCACATGACCATTGGGGACTGATGACCAGAGCCTTGCCAGGTACAAGAGAGCCAGCGGAAGTAGGAGAACAGGTGGACTTCCATTAATATTGGCAAGGAAAGGCCTGGAGCTGGATTTAATTGGGTTCAAACAAATATAATAAATATGACATTATCTGTATCCCAAGTGTCATGTTATTTTCATAAATAAATGAAAGTGTTATTTTCATAAGACTTATTTTAAAAAATGGTTTTACTGCTTTAAAAAATGTTAGAAAAGCACTATCGTCAGAACTCATCGCTCCCTCGAGACACGCTATACTTTACCTACTCCAGGAAGGATTCCACTGAAGGAATCCTTAGTTCTTGCGAGTTCCACATCTTAGGGCAACACACTCGCAACTCTGCTAAAGTCTAAGGCCATGTTCCATGATGCACATGCCAAGTCTCTAGAGTGAAGAAGAGAGGAAAATCCAGAGAAATGGAAAGATCAGAGGAGCAGCATCCATAAGGATGTTGAATACTGTATCACAAGGGTAGCTGAGTTCCAGTAATTTGTAGAACAGCTTCTTCCATCCTTCATGTCACTCCCCACTAAGCCTTTTTTTTGCATCCCCAGTCTTTTCAAAATAATGAAAATACAACTGATCGCAGCTGGAAAATATGGCAAACCTCGGATTTTTACCCTCTGATTATTTCCACCCCAGGGAAGAACTACCATGAAAGTGCCATGTCTTGTGGCTGAAATTGAGGCCCTGTAGGATTTAAAACATTCCAAGGAAAATAAAAAGCTGATGGCACAAGTCTAGAGATTAAACTCTCATTATCACTTTTCTCTGAGAGTTCAGAAAGAAATGTGGAATAAAGTCACTGAAGCAGAGCCAAAAGCCACTCTCATTTTGGTACAAGCAACTCCTGCTGCCTTTTTTCTGTGCAATTTATCATGAAAGGATGGCCTCTATTCCAGGGCAGAGGGGAAGCTGGAAGTCAATTTCACCCACCTCTTTTGAAAAGAGTATCATGGGTAACCATGGGAATTAAAACAAAAGAAAAAAAAATCCCATCCTATACCAGGAAAAATAATAGTCAGTGGCATAAAGGAGATAAGTACCACTATTTATGGTCTAGAATTAATGAGGATTCCAGGCAGCCTGAAAAGCTTTCCTTTTAGAAAACTCACTGGTGTTTTCAGTGCCTCTCTGAATGACAAAAGCAGAGTGGATACCCCTTCTCTAGCATGGTGGGCACTAAGAGAGGTGGTCTTCCTTGATTGCTTCTTTCTTTTCCATGAATTATCTTCACTTGTGATCCAACTCTCCAAGCAATAGAAGGTAAGGAGCTGGAAGTGAGAAGCTGAATTATTTGGGGGAAAATATATCAAGTTAGATACTAGTTTCACACACACATCAGAATGAAATCCAAGTAGATTAAAGAGTGAAATATAAAAAAGTAAGAGATTATATATTATTTAGTGGATATTGTTACAGAAAGATTTTATAATAAAAGCATAAAACGCAAAGGAAATTTTTAATAGAAATTGTTATATTAAAATTTAAATGTCTATATATCCTGGAACATTGTAAATAAAATTGATAGGCAAATGACTAACAGAGAAAGTATTTGCAATGTATAAGACAGGCAAAAGATAAATATCTATGAGTATAATTAGTTCTTATAAATCAATAAGAAAAACCTCCAGTGGAAAAAATAGAGGCCATAAATACTCAACCCTTAAAAATACAAATTATCAATAAGCATATGAACAAAAACTTCATTTCATAAAGAGTCCAAGTATTGAAATAATAAATAATATTCTCACCAAATGGCAAAGTTGTTTTAAATGAAAAAATCCATGCTGATGAAGCTTTTGAAAAACTTGTAGTGAAAAATGTGAATGGTAGGGAATCTTTTTTGAATAAATTGGACAATTTATAGTCTAACAGAAGACGAGTTATGGATGGGCAAAAATGGGTCCTGCCAGGTCATTGAAGTCCAAAGCGGAGACTTTCTCTTTGTGCACTCAAACAAGCCAGTCCAGAATGCCAGCATCACCAACACACTGCTGGGAAGGACATACTTCTGGGCTCTTGATGGGACCTATTCCTCCACCTGCAGTGTGGCATTGCTGCCTAAGGCCAGACAGTGTAGTAAGGGTTGGGCTTCACACGCACCCAGTCCTATGGGAAGTTTATCACGATGGCCTCTCTGTAGGCACTCCGTCCCATGTGCCCACTGTGCCACCAAATCTGGGGCTACCACGCTTGGGAGGCCCAGCCACGAAGGTCCACAGCAGTGCATGCGAGTCTTCATATTCTTTGACTCAGTCATTTCACTAGAAATATGATCCAATGACATAGAGATGCAAACAAAGGAGTCTGTCCAAGGATATTTATGGAAGCACTTTTTATTGTTAACAAAATCAGAAGATAACCTAAATGTTCTATAACTGAGGGACAGCTAAATTATGGAAAACTCAAATGATGAAACACCAAATAATCAAAAAAATACTTTAAAGAAATTTTTGATGATTTTTGAAAGTAATCAAGATATAGGAAGTGAAAAAAGTTGAAACGAAACTCTTTCTATGGTTTGATCCAGATTTAAAAATAAGAAAGGCCAGAAGATAAAATGTTAACATTGGTAATCTCTGATCCAAGAGATTAATGTTGCTTTGTTTAGTTATAAAATTATAGTTAAAAAATTATTTTGTAACTATAAAAGTAGAACACGACAGTTAAAATTAAAGCAACCTAGGAGCTTATAAAGCAACAACAAAAGCCCCTCACACATTCTACTCTTCATCGCTGACTCTCCCAACTTAAGACTGAATTGCTGTATGTCCTTTTAGATGTTTTTCTAGGCAGATTCACATTTATTTATTTCAGGAAAATGGATTCACATTAGAGTCACATTCAGAACGTATTTGGTATGCTGAAACTTTATTCTCACCATTTAAAAATATGTCATGGATATCTTCTATTTACACGCATACAGGTGGGTATCCTTGTTTATATTTTTATTTTTTAGAGATGGAGTCTTGCTCTGTTGTCCAGGCTGGTCTCGAACTCCTGGCCTCAGGCAATCCTCCCAGCTCAGCCTCCCCAAGTACTGGGATTACAGGCATGAGCCAGTGTACCTGGCCTAGTCTCGGTTGTTTTTAACACCAAACTAAATTCCTTTATTTGACTATTTTTTTAATTTCTTTAATCTTTCATAATTTTGGTTTTTCCCAAATGTTCAATAATTCTATAATGAACATGTATTACTTTTAGAGTTGGAAAAAATTATACACATTTTTTAAAGAGAGCAAGGAGTCCCTTCTGCACTAAAGAAAGGGAGAGGGCAATTGCTGGCAAACATCCCTTCACCATGTGATGGGAGAGGGAGACGCTGTCCTTCATTCAGTTTTGCACCAGACAACCACTGAGGACCTGCCGTGTGTCAGGCACTGTGGTGGGCACTGGGGAGACAGGGCAGCACTTACTGCATGTAAGCATGTCTCATCTCCTTTGCCGTGATCTAAGGGCCTGACTCAGAGTCGGCTCGCAGTAAATGACAGAACGGAACCGTTCTACGCTGCTGCAATGGAGCAGGGAGCTCCCCCCGCACTGAGAAGGTTGAAGGTTGAAGGGGGCTTTGGTGTTCTCATCAATTCAACGATTTTTTGTTAATGCCTGCTAGCTAGGAATGAGATAAATGCTTTCCCCTGCCCCCTAGCTGTTCATAATCCATGGAGAAACAGCCTTGTACATAAGTGATACTGCCTTTTCAAATAAAATGTTCTCGACCCTGAAGGCAGACAGACTTAGATTGGAATCCAGACTCCAGTAACTTAACCTGGCTTAGCAACCAGCTCGTGATCTCTAAAGAGAGAATGATAGGGGTGGGTAGGGGCTAAAGGGACAGCCTGGGTGGAATGCCCACAAGGACCTGAGACACGGTGTATTTTATAAATGACCCTACTCAGAGTAACCACTTCTCCTCTGGCTGCGTTTCTCTGTCTCACCTGAGCAGGGAAGACAAACAGCTTTACCTACACCTGAGTGTCCACTCTGTTCATAGCTGAAGTGCTGTGTTCTGAAGGATCTTAGACCGCGTCTAAGTTCAGCATGAAAACTCTGCCACAGGCATGGGAGGCGAGGGTGGAGTAGTTATTTGCCCTCCTTAAACCCAGGTCTTTTCCGAAGTGCATACTCACTTTAAAATTGTCCCAGTGCAAATAAAAGCAGGAAAACCGTTCTGTTACCACCACATGCTTTTAAAATATAGTGAGAGGATGTAGGATTATCTGAGATTTTGGATTACAGACGTCATCTCTCCTACCGTACCAGGCATGTTTCTCAAACCCACACCTGATGAGGAAAAAAAGAGAAGAGCAAAAGAAAATACTGAGTTAGAGATAAGCCTAAATGGGACTAGAGAAAGGGATGTTGGTGTAGCTTTGAATTAAACCTAGTATGGGCCCTGTGGTTTTTCCTAGCTGCCATCCACAAAGCAAAACAGTTTAGCCTTTTATTGGCTACTATCATCATTGTGAAAGAACATGAGCTAACAATCGGGAAAGGAAGCAAGTTGCCACACTCAAAGTGAGATTGTCTCGCTAGGTTGCAAATGAGCCCTAAACAAAATTTTAAAAAGCAGTTCATTAGAAGGATGCAATAGAGCAAAAGACACTCAGTAACCCTGGATACATTTACTCCGTGTGTGAGAATGTGTTTGCTGAAGTCGGGGTGAATTGAGCCTCTTTGCAGCTAGAATTCACCAACTCAATCAGGAATGGTCTTGCCTAGGTGTCGTAATTATGTCCCTGGAATTTACCCAGGATCAGCTGTTTCTATATCAACCACCATCTGTATGAAGTTCTGAAAACCCCAGGGAATTTCAAAATAAAGTCACTAATTTATAAAAATATCTTCTGTTTGGTGAAGCCTTCTTTCCTTCTTTGATGTTCACTCAGATTGAAGTGATCTTGCCTTGCTCTGAATTCTCATGGCCTTTGATCTTTATGTGCCTGAGTTTACAGCACATTACAGCTTGCACACAAGTGATGTGTGTACATGTGATATAGCTCCTACCAGAGCCTAAGTTCCTTGAAAGCAAAACCAAGGTCTGCAGTCTTTGGGTTTCTTGTTGTGTTTAGCTCATAACAGGTGCTTCCTAAATGCTTGCAAGATGTACAAAAAATGAATGCATGCGCACACACACAAAAATCATTCTAGACAAAGGACATGCAGGCTTTCTCATATTCACTGTAAACTACGGTCTCCTTTACCAGTTCGGATGGCTAAGAGGCCAGGCAGCTATGGTGAGTGAGTGAAATAAGCCGGGGACAGGGCATTTATTTGGCAAATTCCTGAGGGGTGTGTTTTATCTAAAGAGGGCAGCTGCTACTCAGCGCCACATAGTTCTTGCTATGCAAGAATTTGCATACAGATTTGCCAGATCCTCTCACTTTTCAGAGGCTAGAAATCTTGGCCTACATGAAATCTTTTGGTTTTCATATGTCACTAACTTATTAATACATTTTTAAATATAGAGCAGGACAAATAGAAGCTACCTGGAGTGCAGACACAGACCACAGGCTGCCCACTGACCATCTCCGTGATAGGTGTCCGTACGCCATGCCCTCCCTTGCCCCAAGTGATTTTCTTGTTGAATCTCTCCCTCCCAGGGATGAGTAATGCCCTTCGGCTTGCCTATACACCCTATCCCTGTCCTCACTGCTCCTGTTCTCCCTCTTTCTGGGAGGGTTGTCTCTAACACTAGGTTGATTGCTGTTTGTCTGTCTTCTCCTGGTTTTCTTGACTCTTGCTAAGACAAACACAATTTCCATCCCCCAAACCTAGGCCTGTTGCTTTTTCCTTTCTAATATCTGTGTGTTTTTACCAAGTAAAGGCTACTTTTTCCCTTTGTAAGGCAAACCACTGCAGATCTTTTTAATCTAATATTCTTCGAAATTCATTGATTTCCACTAGGCTAAGTTTCTTTCACTCTGCTTTCACTGTGTATCCTTTTGTGTCAATTAATTCCCTTCTAATTTTTAAGTCTGGGCTTTCTCTTGTACCATTGTTCCTTGAGGAAGGTTTTAGACTTCATGTTTCTCCAGGGAGCTATACCTTTGACTACATGACCACCAGCCAGGAAGCTCAGTGGTTACCTTTACCCTGTGGGTTTACTCATCCGTGTTGGGGATCTTCTATGAGATGAACAGCCACACTGACTTACACACATATCATTCAACATAACAGAATCTACCATTTTATCAATATGTTGTGACTTTTGGGACCCAGAGATGGCATCAGTCTGTCTTGATCCTAAGATGTCACTGAAATTCTGGTTTCTTCTACGAACACACTGGGAGTTGTTGATTTTGATTCCACAGTTTTTACCAAGAAAGAAGAGCTTCTGGGCAAAATGTAATACACAGATACTTTTTCTACAGAATAAAAGTCTTCCTGTATGATTTTATCTGGTTCATCTTTTCAAAACCTTCTCCCTACTCCCAAAGCCATGTAAACTGACACAACCTGACATATTTAAAGCACAGATACTGATGCTCACATTCAGACTTGAGCTACTCAGCTGAAAAGGCTTTCCATGTTTAAACCAGTTAACTATGTTTTGTCCTAGTATGGGTGGGCTACAGAACCAAGTTTAAAATTGCATTTTTCAAGTCTATGAAAGGTGGATCTTTCAAATGATTAGGCTTGAAACTGAAGAAGATATTAAAGAATGTAGTTTTTTTAAAAGAAAATATAAAGAACTAGAGATGAGCTAAATAAAGACATATTTCAGTGCATTTTATAAGCATACAGTAATAATAGGTGATAATCAAAATATCATCAAAAGGTACATAAAACTAACCTGCAGGAAGCACAAATAATTAAGAATGATCTTCCTAAGATACCTAGAACAGAGACCTCCAACCTTTCTGGCACCAGGGACCATTTTCATGGAAGACAATTTTTTCTGCAGACCAGGGAGAGGGGGGATGATTTCGGGATGATTCAAGTGCATTACATTTATTGTACACTTTATTTCTATTATTATTACATTGTAATATATAATGAAATAATTATACAACTCATCATAGGTTGGGGACCCCTGACTAGAGGATAGGAAGATTGGACTAAAATGTACTGTATATTCATTCCCCAATTAGTCTGGACTAATCGATACACTTTTAAATGATACCCTTTAAATGATACCCTTTGCAGTTTTAGTCAGGAGAAAACAGAATGCCAGAGTGACATTGATAGCACTGATGGGGGGCAAGATGAAAGGAGGTGAAAATTAACCCGAGAGAGTACATAGAGCTCAGACCTCTGAGGGACATGGTGACCTCCCGAAGACTATCTGCCAATATTTGAGTTTGAACCAAAACCTGAATTTGGTATATAGAATTGTGGTTGTGTGTAAATTTCAAATCTAATGTCTACTCAGTGGCTGTATATTTTTTTTGTCTTGTTTTCAGTTTCCATGGTCATGTAAACATAAAATTGAAATTCACATCTTACTACCCCTGGGCTTGCAGTACTAAAGCCTTCAGGATTCTCAAAATTATAAGCCACTTATACATTTTATTTGCCCAATTTCATTTCTGATCATGTAGTCTGAATTACGGTGGCAAACTGCAATTGCTTATCACTGCTTATTATCAACTCCAAATCTGGGTTAGTGTTTCAAAGAATCCCCTCCCTGGAGAGGCTAAGTCCTTCCACCCAAGAACTGATTACACCCAACTGAAAGTGTCTCCCTGTCTCATCCTGAGACCCAGAGCAGCTGTTCCATTGTGCCAGCTTCTGTAGAAATGATCTTAAGTACTGATTCCCAGTGTTGCTTTTATTTACTTGTGAATTTTTCTGCATTCTATCTGCTCTTTACTGTGAGAAAGTAACGAGTTTTAACATAACAAACCTTATCCATATATTAAAATAAATGAAAATATTCAAGCATCAAACCTATGTTTATTTCGAAGCAACACAAAGCTGCCTCTTATTTAAGAGTGGCTCTATTCCCAAAATCATCTTAGTTCTAGCTCTTAGTTTATAGATTTTTGTGTTTGGTATTCAAGGTTGACTTCCTAGCTGATTAGATGTAAGCCACTATTAACTGCAGCAACTGCCATGGTGAAAATGAGACACTTTAAAACGCTTAGCCTTGAAAGTCAAGAACCTTTGGGTTAACTAGATGATCTAATCTAGCTTCAAATCAACAACATTAAAATAAAGTAAATGCTCTTTCCTCTTCATGTTGCAAAATATAAAAATGTCATACTCTGTAACTTGAGAATGACTATTCTCATTTGAGTCAGGGCATGGTGTGGTGTTTTTAATTCCTGTATCAATATTATCACAGACCAACAGATGGAAGATCAAACAATTAAGAAGAACAAGCATGTGCTGTACTTATCGTGCCTTTTTTCCCCTCTGAAGTTTGCTTACTGAAACCTCTTTTGCCATAACCACCACGTAGGGATGTTTAGAGCCAAAAAGTGATAGAGAAGAAATTAAAGGACTTAGGGAAATTCATGATACATTATAGGGGCTGGGACAGAAGACGAATTTATCTCTTTTTTCTCAGCCTATTCCACTGTTGCAAGATTTTTATTCTAACAGACAAGTATCCAATAATCCTTGTTTTTTTTTCTTATATAGGGAATTGTGACCTAGATTTTCTTGGTAGTAAATCAGTCAACAAGCACTTATTATGCATCTGTTATATGCTAAGCACGTAGGTCCTGCAGACACACTAGTGACAACAGACAGTGGCCATGTCTGCTATGGAGTCAGCAAAGTAGTAGAAAGTATTAAGGAAATTACTTCATTTATTAAATCTAAAAGAGTTGAGTTTTAGATCACGGCTCTCAGGATCAAGGCATGTTATATGCTGTATCACTCTGGGTCCCAGCAAGAAGCAAATGGCACACTCACACAGGTGAATGGGAGACTTTAATAAAGGGACTATTGTATAGGTGTGGGCAGGCTTTAGTCTCCCAAAAGTAACAATGTAGTACTCCGGGTAGTAACAAGGAATAGAAAAGTCCCCAACGGCAATAACAAGAAATGGTACAGTACCCTAGGTCTAATAACAGCAGAGAGCCAGCTATAACCACCGTGTCCCTCCCCTCTTTACCCACTACGCCCCTCTCCCCACCACTCACACAAAGGAGTAATAGGGCCAAGGTTGGGGGCACTTGGAGGTATAACTGTATGAAGAGGTCTGCTGAGAGAAGCCATTGCCTCAGTGGGAGAGTGCCCCCAACCCTCTGCAACCCAGCACGGAGGGAGCTAGGGAATTATTTCCCAACCTCACTCTCTTCTGTCCTGTCTCCTGTTGATGAATACAGGGCCAGGGCTAGGCACACAATTTACAGAGGCCTTCGCAGTGCCTGGGACCTCATTTCCTTCACCCTAATCCTGGCCCTGGGAAAACCCAATTACAGCCGGAGGGCAAGGCAGCCTATGGATGTTTTGCCAGGCACAGAGCAGGTCTGAGAAAGTGGAGAGTAAACGGATAGACGGACATGTAGCATACCCAATATGCTTGCCTTTATTTTTCTAAATCAAATTGTGTTTTCTCTAAGTCTCCATCTACCTGGTTGGGCAGAAATTCAGCTTCATTAAATGTCTGGCTCCCATTCATTTCCTCCGTGGGATAATAGAAGAATCCCAGAAATCTGTGGCAGAAATAACAGAAGGGCCAGGTCTTGGTGGTTATTGCCACCTATAACTTTGCCCCTTGGGCTACTTGATATTTCTCTACTTTAGGCATTTATACATCTAGGGACTATCTATACAGTGTTATCGTTTTCTTGATATGTTCTTCAAATCAATTTAATTAGAAGGAAGAAAAGGAATAGCCATTCAGCCACAGTTTTAATAATATGTCAAGTGTATGTATTTCCTATATACATTAAAATAAATAAATGTATGTCTGCCTAAAATCATCCCACATTATGATCCCTGCTAAACATTTTTGGCTTATTTGATATTTCAGTCTATCGTTCCAAGCACAGCTGCCCTGGACAAGTCCAGGGATGCATCTCACAGGATTTATCCCCCCAGACACTGACAGGACAACTGCCCTCCCCATGGGGCACAGCATGCCCTGGTCTCTGCTGCCTTGACCTTGTTCTCAGTCTCAGCGGTCACCCTAATTCTGTTTCTAATGCTGCCCATCCAAGCACTGGCCTCCTCCTCCTTCTCCACTGAGAAACTCATTCAGGTTAATCCTCCTGAATGGACCCAAATCTTAAGAGCTCCTGACTCTTCCAGCTCAAGAGAACTCAGAAATTTAGAACTATAGTGCTCGCTGTTACAGGTTAGGAAGAGAGAAAGGAATCATGAACATCACTTATAAAATATGTTCTTCCTAACAATTTACCCTGTCACTACATAATAACAGCTGTTGTGAAAACTGTTGTAATGAGACAAACAGTGGTGAAGAAAACTGCCTGGGGGAAGGAGCATATGACCCACACAAACTGAGAAAGAATTGGCCACACGTAGCCTAGAGAAAGGTGTGCAGAAGTCAGAGTTCCTGAGCTTGGCAGGCATCCTTGCTAATTTTTCAGGAGACCTTCCAAGTTTTCTTGGTACCTGCCTTACCAATTCTGCTAATGATGATAAACGGTTGCCTCAGAGCCATCCTTTTGCACTGCATATGGGTTTATTGCTATCACGTTTAAACAATAGACAGCCATTAAGGGAAGATGAGTATGTGGTATAATATAAAAACTCACAGGTGTTGTTTTGATCCTGAGTGACATCCAAATCTAATTGAATTTCTCGGGGCAGATCTCCTGGAAACTATGTATGGTAACAAAGCTATTGATGGTTTAAAAAAAATGGAGGAAACAAATTTCCACTCTGGCTATGCGCTATCATGGTGCAGGTCTCAGTGATTCCCACCTTAGGTCTGCACAAGAAGAGTTGAACTAGTGTAACTGGAGTCCAGTGAGAGCTGGGAACCTGGAGGAGCACTGCTTGGCCAGGGTTATGATTGCATAAGGACACTGCTGTGGCCAAAATAGTGGCGCTGACACATGGAGACAGCAGGGAAGAAATCCCCAACCTTTATCTCCTTCCATGTGCTCATTTCTTTCTTCTTGTTTCCCATTGGTTGAACCCAATGAGAAACCAGCCAGAAAGGAAGGTGAGGAAATGGAATCCGCAAGGATCCACTTTGCAGGACACAGAGCAGAGAGGAAAAGAACAAGTTCAAGGTGGATGGGAAAAGGGAAGATGATGTTAGTTATTTTTATCTCCTCTATTTCAGCCTCTGGAGATCCACTTAGCTCATCTGAACTTGACAGGGATCAGAAGTATGGCTAGGAGAGAGCAGAAAATGGTCACCCCCCTGAGCAGTCTACAAAAGTCATGGTTTTTTCAACAATTTTCAAGGTAACAATATACCGACATGGCTATAAGACTGTGATATAACGCCATTACAAGAAAAACGTGAAACTGACCATGAGAGTCATAAAAAAGTATTAAGGATGCATTTTATTATGGTTTTATTCCCTTAACCCTGAATAGTGTAGGTATTGGATATTGGGTTAGCAGAGAATATTCCATAATAGGATAGCAAAACAGCATTTTTAGAAAATCATCCCTCCGTAAGCACTCTGTTCAGAATATGTAGGACACAGCGATGTAACATCCAGATTCCTCATCAGGAATGAAGGTATTAGTCCCAGGTGTGGGGAGCGCAGTTGGCAAACAGTTCTCAGCTGGCCGCTTTCTCCAGGGATTGCCTCAGCTTGAAGAGAGCCACTCGCTCAAGGTCATGCACCTGCTCCCAAACCTAAAACGACCCGCACCAATGACTGATTAACAAGGGCCTAAAGAATCAGCCCTCTGACCCTGAGGGTCATGCCATCTTCAGAAATCCCCAGAGAGAGGGCTGAGGCTT